>CM075429.1:8234449-8364281 GCA_037832385.1 Rhizophora apiculata | reverse complement strand
AGAGAGATATTCCCTTTTTGACCAATGCAATTCTATCATGAGTGGTTCCTATTCAACTGGTTTTTTATCATAGCCCCTCCGACTCATTTGTCTCCCCAAATTTTATTCCAACATCTCCAACTCTCAGTCCTTGTCAATCCTCCAATTCAGGCGGTTCTTGCTACTAAAGAGGTCAAAGGGTCATCCCAAACCTCCATTCTTTTCTCATCCTCCTCTGGACCCAAGTCATCCTCATTGTCCTTATCCTTTTGTTTTGATTTTCTTTTTATGCACTCTTTTGGGTTGCCTTATAATTCTGCACCAAACTAACCTTCTAATTTCCAAACTTAACAATTCCCAGATTAGACCTTCAATTGTTTCAAGCACTAAAATTCTTACCACAAAAATTTCCTCAGCCTTCTTCTCATCTCGCAGCCACAAAACTCATACCATTCTCCATGCTTTGTAGTCATTGCCCCATAACAAGCGCCACACTGACCTTCTTCCTTCACCTTATTTTAATTTCTTTTTCCAATTACTATTCTAATTTTTTTGACACACAGATGTATGGGGGGCAATAAGTGAGTAGAGAAATCATTCTGTAATACCCTAGTGACTCTATGTGTGTTTATTTGTTGTCATCAAGACGATTAGTTGCATGTGGAAACTCCCATGAGAAGTCTATTGACTACTAAAAGTTGTCTCTAGAATGAAAGGAGTTGGAGGTCCTCTCCTCGTTAAATAATTTTACATGTTGAAATAATACACATATTTTGTTGAAGCTGCCCATTGGAAATGATCGTTTGAGATATATATTTGCTTTTACGGACAAACAAGAATTAGAAGCCAAAAATTGGTTTTTAAATAGCTTAACGTCTATTTGAGAATTTATGCAAACCTGGTAACTTTAGCGCTACGTTTCGACGTTGGAGGCACCTATACTGGCTCAAGGTCCATCCCGAGTACAATATTAGATAGACGTTACATTCAATGACACAATTAGAAACTTCAAAGAACTAAGCAATTCATAAGCTGCATAAAACAATTCATTGACTTCATGATGGTATGCAAAAAAAAAAGGAAAGATGTCCTGGCAGATAAGCAGCATGTGCATAGAGACAAGTTTGGCGAGCTTACTATACCACGTGTGCACCAAACTTGACACATAGGGTGGGAAACTAAGATAGCTACAAATCCCCATAAAAATGACATTGTAAAAGAATTGATAGAGAACAAGTGCAAACATTCAAAAAATTAATTAGATGAATACTCCATGCAAATAAAATGACATTTGAACAATCGATTACGTACTTTCCTTGCTTAATGAAAATAATTTCAGATCATTTTCAACCTTTAATTTATGTTAGATAATGTTGACATTATAGAGAATGGAGTAGAGTCGGTGTAGTTTTGCACAAAATTAAATTGATAGTTATGTGAAGGATACCAGTGGAAATGAAAGAAGGAAAGAAAGGACAGAGAATAGAAAAAAGATTATAGTAAATTACTTTAGGGAGATAAGGATGGGTTATGTGAAGGATATGTTCTTGTTAAACTTACAAAATTCAACATTACAGTATCATTTAGATAATCCAACTTAGGCCGCAATTGTTCTAAAATGTTTTTCAAAGAAGCTACTTATAGCAAAGAAAGAAGTGAAAAGTGTGTTATAAAAGCGCCTGATTTGGTTGGACACTGAAGATTGTTTTCAAGTCGACATCCTAGAATTTTTTCCAAATGAAGTAATCACGTCAAACTTGTTCAGAAACCAAGTTTCACATGTGGTTTGCACTTAAATCTTGTTAACCAACGTGAAGCATGGTCCAACGGCAAGGTGTACGAGTTCGACAAGACATGGTCCACTATTCTTATTGAAACTGATAGAGCTTGTGCATCTGTCAATCAGACTACCAGCAATCTTTGAACCCTAGCAGTTGAAGAATAGACAGTCTCTGTTGGACAGTATGACAGTATGAAAACAGAAGCTAATGGAAATAGGCTTGTAGATGGATAGGCTAAGTCAAGGCCGCAAAAGTCGGCTTGCAGTTTGCTATCTCACATCACTTTCCATATTTTATTGTGATTTTCTTACCTAAGAAAACTCTGCATAATTGGGATCCACTAAAATAATGGGATTGAAATCAAATTTTTCATGTACCCCAATTAGATTTTTTTCTAATCTCTGCACACTGATTTTCCCACGAAAACAAATGTGTAAAAGTAACTGAAACTCATCTATAACGACAAGTTTTGAATTAACCACTTAACGTTGAATTATCAACGGATAAATGCAATATCGATGACAAGGGTATGACTCAAGTCAGACTATTCTTGTGAGACAGTTTTGGAGGGTTTTGACAAAGTTCGTCCAATCATTAGCTGGGATATCGCATTTCTCTTGCGTTGGACTGCCTATTTCTTCACCGCATTTTTTTTGCCCATTAGATTAATATTTGAAGAACCATGAGCTTGCTTTAAATTTACAGAACATTTCTACAAAGCACCCAGGAAAGGGATGTACACAATCAGGTTGTGCTGCCGCTACTCCATTTTGCTCAATTCGGTATGGAGAAATCCTGAAGCAAGAATAGGTATGTCATCTTTAAGATGTTGCATTATTAAAGAGGGACGTGTTTGTCACCATCGCATTTTTAAATCTTTTGCTGCTATCTTGGACTATCTATTTTGTTCTTCTTCTGTGAAAAGATCCAAACTCCATACTTGCCCACTCTTGCTTGACGAAGAGCCACCACCACTGACATATTATATATAAGCTATGAACTTGTGAGTAGGTGAGGACTAGCTGTGTGACTACTGTGCTCTCACTGGACACAAGAGGTAATAACGGGCCCATGGCCCATAATGGTTGTTAACAGGGGCTCTGTCCTGTTTCTAGTTTGTTAGTAGACAATGGAAGCCTAAATTTAGTGAAACAGCAGAAACATTTGCTTGCAAAGCTTGAACTATATCTCCAGTATATGCTAACTGGTGCGCTTATTGTGAGCTTGAGATTTTGCAATGAAGAACAATCGCTATCAAATAAGCCCATCCGAATGATATCTTTCAGATAATAAATCATTCAGTTTAGACCCTTGAACATATGAAGATGGTTCAAAAGCAATTTACATGCAAAGAGTATCAATTACATCTCAATATAAATAAACTTAACAGTAGTTATCCCATAATGATTCAGATATTTGTCTCTTTTCCTTCGTGGTATTCCTGCATAAAAATCACCAAAGAGCCCAATCATCCTTTCCCTTCCAAGAAAATTTGCAAAAAGGTACATAAAGGGTTGCAGAGAAAAGGGTTTGAAAAAAATAAAACTATATATCTTCATTCTCACATAGGGCATTTCTATTATGACAATTCATGTTTCTTCTCCTACTCCAGCTGCTTACTACTCTTCGTTCTATTCTTCTTCTCTTTTCTTCTCTCTACTGTCTCTTCCTCCAACTTCCAACCAAAACATGTTTGGGAGAACAGCCATCCTACTTTCTGCGTGTGCAAACTCCCAATTTTTCTTCCCAATAAATGACACCAGAACCCCTGCATCTCTAGAATATTGGGAGAGCAGCAAATTGCCATTCATCTGAAAACATACTTTGGTAAGAAAATATTGCAAACTCTGGCACACTTCCCAACGCACAATGGTCCATTCAGCTGGTAACATACATTAGATGACTCAAGCATTTGCAGGATATGCTGTATGCTCTGAATTATGATCTCAAAGTTGTTTTCATTAAACACCTCTGCAAATAAAAAAAAGCTCTCAAAATTTTAAAGAAAAGTGAAAACTGGCCATACAGATTCAAGGGCCAAAATACTGCTGAGCTCGTGTCACTTGACTGCTGTGCACATAAAGGTTATATGTAATTTCTGAGCTATCCGGCCAAGCTGACTGGACGATCTCTAACAAGTCTTGGCCAGAGAGATGGAAGCAATCAAGTAATGTGAAACTTTATGTTATCCTTTATGCCAATGTTACCAGACTTTGGAATTGGAATGGCTCCATCAAACATGGCTTTCTTCAATTTCAATCTCTTCATTCCCTTGTTATAATCCTTTTCCAATCTTATGCACTGCTCACCCAGCTGGTCCTCAACTGTAAATTAACTGAACTTGCTAGCAGGTTGTAAACTACGGTCAGCAGAAACAGCAACCCTAAAGTGGCAATTATATTTATTCTGTAATCTTGCAAATATTTACAAGGGCAAATGTTCCATTCTGGTGACTCAACAGAAAGAAATCTGTTTGAGAATTCAACATAAAATTTGAGGATCAATCATCCAGCAAAACATTCTCTTCATAAATTTAGCAAGAACAATCTCCCATAATCTCATCTAGCTAAATAGTTGCTCAATAAACTCAGCAAGAGCAACCTCAGAGAAGCTTGAAAGAGAACACTTGTGCCAAAATAAGGAACAGCACCATTGATGTGAAAGACAACACCAAGTGAGGAAATGTGATAGCATTGTCAGGACAATACAAGAAATAAAGTAGGTTAAGGAATCTAGAATAGAGCTTCCATAAATTTCCAAAATTAAACTTGAAATTCACCCTTAAATTGCACACAGACAGGTGGATAAAATCATGAAATACTCCATTCCAATGATACAAAAATTGATAAAGTGAGATGCTGAGGGTTGTGTTATAGGCAGTCCTATCCAGTAATTTCCCACATCTCAAATTTCTTTCCCCATTTTGCATTGGAGGTTCATTTCCCTGAAGTACACAAGACGGATTAACATTTCTGATTACACAAACTGCAGTAATCACCTGCCCCAAGCACAACAGGATATGATCCAACAGTACAATCCCAAATTTTAAAGGAATAAAGTGCAACATTGAAAAGTACAATCCTGAATCCTAATGTTGCAAATTAAAATATGTGATGCATTTCCATGCAATCATTTCTCATTGTATTGTGTTTAGAGTTGAAAATGCATTTACATTATAGAAGAGATGTGAACATTTGTGTCGCAAGTAGAAACCCATGCTCATTTCACTATGTTAGCTAAAGAGAGGTGAATCGAATATAAGAGAACCGAGCAACTAAAATCATATCAGGCAGGTTATTACAGGACCTCTTTGGTTCCCCCCCCTCCCCTCTTCAAAAACAAAAGCTTTCTAGTAAACATAAAGCTTAGAGTATGATAAGAAAAGCTTTCTCGTAAAAAAAAAAAAAGGTCTAGCTCATCAAATGAAAAGAACACAATAACTCTAATTCTAATAAGCAATGCTCTTTTTTTTATTTTTATTTTTATTTTCAACATCCTTCCCTAGCAATCTGCCTCAAATAATGGAATGGAAAAGGCTAAAAGGAGTAACTCAATGAACACGACTAGCCTTTCAAAAGTATAACCAAATCATTCTGCCAGAAGAATGTTATTGCTAGAGGTTCTGGATCTTACAGGGTTTTCCCATCTGTTTCGCTAGAGGTAGCTCCCTCGAAAATATGTATAGCGGTGGCTCCAACAATATGTGAGACATTCATGCATGTAAGCAAGCAGTCTTTTTACATCAGACTCTTTCCTTTCCAAACTCTTTTGAATCCAACTTAATTTTTACCATGTTCTGAGCTCATTAATGTACACATAATTGCAAAAATAAATCTCAAGGTCCAACAACAACCTGCGGAAGCAAACCAAAAGTTGGCCACATGAAAGCTGTTAAAACACTCGAAATTCTACTTTTCCATTTCCATATTGGGTTATAAATGTCTAGCTCCGGCACTACCAACCAAAACATTTGCTTTGTTCATAATTCCCATTTCCTCTGTTGAAACAAATACGTGAAAACCACAAGCTAATATTAAAAAAAAATTTTAATAGTGATGGACAGAAAATATTCAGATTGTGTTGGCTGCTGGGATAAAATTGGCTCATGTATGCTTGTTGTGCAAGCTTTTTGGTGTTGGCAGCAATGCTGAAAGGCTTAGGGCAGAAGGAGTTTTCTAGGAACAACTTGTTCATGTTCATTGTTTACGAAGACTTATATAATTGAAGTTAAATAGGCTTTCATTGTTACAAACAAATAACTTCATAAGTTTTAATCATTACAAGTTTGGATTCAAATTCAAATGTAAATTCAAATTTCAATCCTTTCACCTAATCTACTTAACTTCAACTGCTGCTTATCCTTGCTTGCTTAGCCTATTACTTTTGATCCTAACTTGTCCATCTGCTGCTACTATTGCTAAAGTTGCAGGGTTGCGGGGAGTGCCACATCTGCATTGGAGACTTCAGTTTGAAGTTGCAGAGCAGCAACACCAATCCTTCATTTCTCCTCCTTGGTGTTGATGCACTGCATCCCTAACTTATCTCTGAGCTTTAGAAATCTTCCTTTGCTGAGTGGCTTGGTGAGTATATCTGCAAGCTGATTTTCTGTTGAGCAGTAGGACAAAGTTACTTCATTCTTTTGCTGCATTTTCTTAACAAAATGAACCTTTATCAAAAAATGCTTTGTTCTTCTATGTTGAATTGGATTCCTAAAGATTGCAATTGTGGCTTGATTGTCACAATACATTGTTGATGCTTCTGTTAAATTCACTTTTAACTCAGCCAGCATCCTTCAAAACCAAATCGCTTGGTTCACTCCAACTGTCATAGCCATGCATTCAGCCTTTGCTGTTGATTGAGCCACAAATGACTGCTTCCTTGAATTCCAACAGAAAGCTCTTGAGCCTAGGGCAAATAGATACCTTGTTGTGCTTCTCATATCCTCCTGAGAGCTCGCCCAGTTACTGTCGATATAACCAACTAGCTTTAAGTTGCATGATCTGCTGAACAAGATTCCATATTTAAGTGACCCTTTTATGTACATAAGCACCCTTTCTGCAACTTCTACCCAAAATTTCCTAAGCATGTTTTTGTCAAACAAAAGACACTTGGACATCTCCATGATGCTCCTGTTCTTCCTTTCACTCACCCCATTTTGTTAGGGTGTATAGGGAGCTGTCAATTGTTGCTTGATTTCAGTAGCAATGCATGTCTCTTTGAAGGTGCCTGAAGCAAATTCTGCTCTATTGTCACTCATTATGACTTTAATTTTGAAATTACTTTGATTTCCACTGAAACTTTGAATTGTTTAAAAATGATAGCAACTTTTGATTTCTGTTTCATAAAATAGATCTAACAAAACCTAGTTAAATTATCAATGAAAATCACAAAATACTTGCTGCCATTAAGTGATTCTATGTGCATTGGACTACAAGTGTCATAATGTATTAATTGTAACTTCTCTTTGCTCCTCTAGGTTAGATCACTTGAAAAGGGGATTTGGGTCTGCTTTCCTTGCTAGCAAGCTTGACACATAGCTCCTCCCTTTTCCATCACTGGCAAGTCAATTATCATCTATTTCTTCTTTAGATTCAACAACCTTGCATCATACGCATGCCTTAGTCTCTTGTGCCATAGGGTCTTGGCATTAAGAACTACAGGCATGACAAAGCTTTTTAGATGTTGTAAGTTCACTTGAAAGCTCTTCTTTTTCATAGGAATTGTTACAAACTTTACGCCACATGAATCATAAATAGAACATGAATTATCTTTAAATTCTAAAGAATACCCTTTCTCTAATAGTTGTCCAACACTTAAGAGAATTTGGTTGATTTGAGGCACATATAATACATTTGTGATGAATTTAGTACCTGCATGTGTGTGTATTATAGTTACACCTTTGCCTTGCACTTGTATGAAATCTCCATTATCTATCCTAACTCTTAAAGCAAAGCTTCTATCAAAACAGGTGCAAAGTGACAGGTTTGGTGACACATGATTTGTGTAGCCTCCATCTACCAAGCAAATATCAGGTTCCTTTTGATCAGCTCCCTCTCTTGCCATGAATAGGTGCTCTTTTGCTTCCTTTTCCTTATCATAGGCTGTTTGAGCTTGTTGATATTGCTTCAGTGCTTTCTTCATTGGGTAAGCCTTCTCTCGATACCCTTTTTCATTGCAACTTCTACATACAATATTTGGCCTCCACCAATAATGCTTGGGAAGGTGATTTGCCTTTTTACAATGTGGACAAGGTTGAGTTAGTTGCTTCTCACCTGAGGTGCAGCATTCAGGATCTTTGCTTGCATACTTGCCACCTTGTTTCTTTTTCTTCTTTTGTTATTCTTTGTCTAAGAGAGCATCTTCAACTGCCTCCTCCTATCTCATCAACCTTCTTTGTTCTTGTGCTTGCAATGAAGCAATCAGCTCTCCCAAAGTGATTTTGGTTAAGGCTTTAGAATCTTTCAAAGAAGATATCTTTGACTTAAACCTTTCTGGCAAGCTTACATGTATCTTCTACACAATGCTTGCATCAGAAAGTTCTACTCCCAAGAGCCTAATTTGATTGATCAACTTGATCACTCTATCACTGTATTCTTTGATTTTCTCAGCATCTTTCATTTTCAGCAACTCAAACTCCCTTCTTAAGTTGAGTAACTACATGGAACCGATCTTTTCACTTCCTGCATACTCCTCTCTTAGCTTGTTCCAAACTTCCTGAGTTGTTTCATAGGTCATTATTCTATTGAAGATGACCTTTGTCATAACTAAATGTATTCATGTTAGGGCCTTGAATTGCTTGGAGGTTTGCTCATTGTGATTCTTTAGCTGTGTCATTATGGGGTTTGCTAGAAGTGGAGCCACTACAACTCCATTTTCTATGACTTCCCACAAGTTAAAGGCCTTGAGATAGGCCTTCATCATCACAGTCAACTAGAGATAGTTTTCTCCAAAAAATTTTGGTGGTGTTGGTGGAGTAAAGTTAAGTAAAGCCATTTGTGATGGAGCCTATAGTCAATCTCTTTGAATTTTGTTTCTCCTCATGGGTTGGTGTTTCTTTTTTGTGATATGTAGGTCCCTTAAGAACACAAGAAGTTGCTATAATACCAACTTATTGGCTGCTAGGATAAAATTGGCTCATGTATGCTTGCTATCCAAGCTTTTTAGTGTTAGCAGTAGTGCAAAAAGGCTTAGGGCAGAAGGAGTTTTTTAGGAACAACTTGTTCATATTCATTGATTACCAAGCCTTATATAATTGAAGTTATATAGGCTTTCATCATTACAAACAAACAACTTTATAGGTTTTAAACATTACAAGTTTGGATTCAAATTTAAATGCAAATTCAAATTTTAAACCTTTCACCTAACCTACCTAACTTCAACTACTACTTATCCTTACTTGCTTAGTCTATTGCTTTTGATCCTGACTTGTCCATCTGCTGTTGCTGCTATCATTGAAGTTATAGGGTTGTAGTGAGTGCCACATTTGTATTGGAGACTTTAGTTTGAAGTTGCAGAGTAGCAACACCAATCCTTCATATTGACATACTTTATTTTTGCAAAAATTTTGCCTTTTCATAGGCAATATAAACAACAAAACAAATTTAGAAAATATAACCACTTTAATAAACATGTGGCTATTAACAAGAAATGTGCATGACTTTAATGATAAAGAAGAAAAAATATGAGATAAGATAGTAATAATAGTTGAATTTGGATCAACTTTCAAAACTCCCCATTGATTCAAATTCACACACTCCAAGTTGTAGCGTTAGATATTCATGTTTGTCCTTGGGCAATGACTTTGTAAGAATGTCTGCCACTTGTTTCTCAATACTACAATGCTTTAAAGTGATAATTTCTTCTGTTACTAAGTCCTGTATAAAATGTGCCCGTATATTAATATGCTTGGACCTTCCAAGGTACATAGGATTCTTAGTCATGGAAATGGTTGATTTGTTATTACAGTAGATTTCTATAGCTCCCAACTGTTCTTGGCCTAAATTAGATAACATTCTTCTTAACCAAATTACTTGGCATGCTGAAGCTGTTGCAACTATATATTCTGCTTTTGAAGATGATAGGGTAGTTGTGGGCTACTTATTTGAACTCCAAGTTATTGCTCCTGACCTAAGGCTAAAGGTGAATCTTGAAGTACTCTTCTTATCTTTTACACAACTTATCCAATCACTATTAATAAAGCCATGTAATGTGAATTCTAAAACTTTACCATATTATATTCCAATGTTTGTTGTTCTAGTTATGTAGTGTAGGATTCTCTTAGTAGCTATAAGATGATGCTTTCTTAGGCTTTACATAAATTTAGATATTACCCTAACTAAATATGTAATATTAGACCTAGAATGTGTTAAATAGATCAATCCTCTAACTAGACTTCTAAATTGTCTTTCATTTGTTAGTTTTGTGTCATCATTAGCTTGAACCTTCTCATTCAAATTCATAGGTGTGGGAGCACTCTTGCAATTTAGCATATTGAATCCCTTTAAGAGATTAATTGTATATTTTTTTTTAAGAGATAAAAACACTACTTTCAACCTATTTTACTTTAATGCCAAGAAAATAGTGAAGCATTCCAATATCAAACACTTCAAACTTCTTCTCCATGATCAATTAAAATTTGCTTATATGATCTCTAGATGATCCCATATATATCATATCATCAACATATAAACAAACATACAGAAAATCCCTACCTTCCCTTTTAGTGTAAAGAGTAGCTCTATTTTTGCTTTGTTTAAATCCATTCTGCAAATGATAGAAATCAATATTCTCATACCAAACTTGAGGAGCTTACTTTAATCTATATAAAGCCTTTCTTAATTTGTATATATACTCTTCCTTCCCTTGAATTTCAAACCCTTCAACTTGCAAAACATAGACCTCCTCTTCTAATTCTCCATTTAAAAATACAACTTTACATCAAATTGATAAATTGACTAATTTAATTAAGCAGGTACAGTCAATAAAGTCCTTACCATTTCAAACTTTACTACAAGTGAAAATATATCATCATAATCAATTCTATATTGTTTTAAATTCCAATTTGCCACCAATCTCACTTTATGCTTTTGTATACTCCCATCATCATTATACTTGGTTTGAAACACCCATTTAACTCCTATAACTTTCTTTCCTTCAGCCATAAGATGCCATGTTCTATTCTTTTCAATGGCTGCTAGCAAGTCTTTCATTGCCTTACCCCACTTATTTTTTGTCACAACCTCTTCAAACATTGTGGGATTAGCAACATACATGGCATGAGTGGCTTCATAGATGTCCCTTAGGGACCTATACTTTTGTGGTTGCTCTTCTTCAGATGATGTTAAAGTGTTGCTATGTCTCAAGTTTCCAAACCCTAAGATGCCTAAAGTAATTGGTGAAACTAGTGGAGTTTAGATCTACTACTACTCTTTAGTCATTGGGGCTTCATTCTCAATTTCTTCCTTTGTGTCAAACTAGATTCCACTTTCTTCACTCTCATGTCATCTCCATCTATCCTCTTCATTGAAGTTGACATTCCTAGTTATAATCACTTTGCTATTTATAAGGTTATAAAGTCTATATCCTTTTGGTTTTGTACAAGATCCAACAAAAATGCATTTTGTAGCCTTTTCATCAAGTTTGCTATGTTTTTAAGAATCAATAAATGCACATGCAATACAACCAAAAATCCTTCAATGGCTTATCCAAAGCCTTCTACCTATCTAAGCTTCATATGGAATGCAATATGCTATTGCTCTTATTGGAAATAAGTTCAATAGATAGAATGCAATTGCAATTACTTCTCCATAAAATTGAATTAAAAGCTCCTTTTTTTGTAGCATGCTTCTAGCCACTTCAACTACAATTTGATTTTTTTTGTTTTGCTACTCCATTTTACTTTAGTGTGCATAGAGCTATTAATTTCTTATGTATTCCATTCTCATCATAGGGAAAATTAAACTCATAAGATGTGAATTTCTCATCTCTATTATTTCTCAAAAATTTAATGTATCTCCCACTTTACTTTTCCACAAGGGCTTTAAACTTCTTAAAACCTCAAAAGCTTCTGATTTTGCTTATAGGAAATAAATCCAACTCATTCAACTACAATCATTAATTAATAACATAAAATAGTTGTTTCCACCAAGAGAAATGGTGCTCTCCAAGCTAATCCTTCAAGAAATGGCTTCCTATTTTGCTTGCTATAGACATATGCTTCACATATCTTTGGGGGTTTAATATTATGAAGTCCCCAAACCATTTTTCTTTGCTCCAATAGCTTCAAGCTTCTTTCATTGAGGTGGCCATAATGTAAATGCCACATCTTTGATTCCTCCTTCCCACACAATACCATTTCATGATGTTGGGCATTAGTCATATTGATAGGAAAGAGCTTATTCATTGTCATGTTTGCTTCCACCAATACTTCCTATGATTTCCTATCTTTAACCATACGAGAATTCTCTTTAAACAATACTAAGAAGTCATTACTTATCAATTGCCCAACACTCAGTAGGTTTTGTGTAAGACTTGGAACAAAGAAAACATTTGAGATCAGTTTTGTACCTCCATTCACATCACCTATTGTCAAAGTTCCTTTGCCCTTAACCTACATTTGCTTATCATCTAGTATGGCTTTCATCATGTATATGTCATCAATGTCTTGGAACAATGAGTGTATACCTATCATATAATTAAAGCATCCACTATCCAAGAACTAAAAGTTTTTGGTCTCTTGTGTAGCTTCACACTTTGCCATAAACAATTTAATCTCCTCTTCATCTCCCTTATTTGCTTCTACAACATAGTTTGCTTGATTTGTTCTCCTCTAGCATTTTGCCTTGCCATGTCCATATCTCTTACAATAATGGCATTGAATGGATTGTCGCTGCCATCCTTCTCTAGAATATCGTTGTCCATGAAATCCTCCTTTACCTTAGCCTCATGGACTAAGTGATTCTAGTTCTTCATATGAATTAACATTTAGCTATGAATTTGGAATCTCCCTTTTCACTTGGAGTGTCTTTTCTTTTGTTTGCCCCACTATTATATTTAACCTAGTTTCATGAGCTTGTATAAAATCCCATTAACTCATCAAAGAAAATACAAATAAGTCTTTAGATTCCTTTATTGCAACAACTATATGATCAAATTTAGGGGTTAAACTCATTAAAATCTTCGTAACAACAATTTGGTTCGAATATCTCTCACCATATGTTCTCATATGACTTACAATGGCTAATACCTGTGAGAGAAATTCTTGGATAGATTCCCCATGTCTCATTTACACAGTCTCAAAGTCACATTGAAGGAGCTAAAGCTTCACCACAATCACTTTTGAGTGACCTTGAAATTCTTTCTTTAGAATTTAAGGTGTTTGCTACAAAAATCCTAGAGAAAATACTATCGTGCACTACTTGTTGGAAAAAGAAAAGAGCTTTTGAATCCTTTTTCTTATTTTCTCTTAATTGAATTTCATCTTTTAGATTAAGGTAGCCATGCTTAACCAAGTCCTATAATTCCTAAGACTTCAACAAAGTCTTCATGTTAATGCTCTAGAATTCATACTTTTCTCCACTAAAGATTAGGATTAATGGTTGAGATGCTGAGAACATGTTTGCAGCCATACATGTAAAAGCCTCAATCTTTTGTATTCCTCTCGATTGCCTAATCAAGAGACCGAACCTGGTTTTAATACCAAATTTGTTGAAATAGATACATGAAACCCATTAACAAACATTGAAAAAAAAAAATTTCAAAAAAGGTTTAAAGAAAATATTCAAATTACTACACTTTATTTTGCAAAAACTTTGCCTATTTATAAACAATATAATCAACAAAAAAAATTTAAAAAATATAGTCACTTTAACAGATGTATGGTCGTTAACAAGAAACATGCATGACTTTAATGTTAAAGAATAAAAAATAGGAGATAAAGATAAAATAGTAACAATAGTCGAATTTATATGGCTATTAACAAGAAACATGCATGACTTTAATGATAAAGAATAAAAAATAGGAGATAAAATAACAACAATAGAGAAAAAAATAAGAGATAGAGATAAAATAGCAACAACAGTCGAATTTGAATCAACTTTCAACACCCTTATTATTCCCAAGTACTATTTCTGCATTGTGTATGAGTTAAGCATAGAAACCAATTTAACAATTTCATTTATGAAAATATCTCAAAAATTCTTAAACTGAATCAATCTTCAAGAGCACAATAAGACTTAAGCAAAGAAGAGATAAAGGTACTTAAGTGGGAGGGTGATCATGCTCTTATGTTGAAGTTCCCAACCTAAGAGTCTTAGGATGTTTTCTCTTGGAAGAAAATCTTGTGCATTTCTAACACATTAACGTTGAGTGATGATTGTTAGGTTTAAAATAGAGAAAAAGAGTTAGATCCTATGTTCATATTCATTTTGATGTTATTGAGGAGACAAATGGGGTTTTGTCTAGTTTGTTAAAGTTGGGAGATTTGGGCTTTATAGGACCAGAGAATGGTCATTCTCAAATACCCTTTTTTTCTTTTTATCCTTCATATTTGTGCATAAAAATTACTTTTTTTTTTCTCTTAAAGTTTATTTGCTTTTCAAGATAAGGCAAATTAGGGATTCCAATCCCTTGGCAAAAACAAGGAGGAGACTTCAAATCTTATCTTTGCCCAAAACAAGTACAAGGTTAAGGAATTGATGATAGAGATTGAGATGGTTGTTCACACTTTTGCTTTAAATTGTTGCCATCCCTAAAAGTAAAGAGGAAAACAAAGTTTTCGTTTAATACTTTAAACTTTTATATAAAAGATATTATTAGAGATTAGTCTTAACCTAGTGGTATGAGATTGTCAAGACTAAGACTAACCATTATGATTAATTGTAATCACACATTAGCCTATCCAATAATTTTTCAAACATGAAATATGATGAAATAACATTATATATATCCCATGATTTTTCTCACATTTACCTCTTTTTAAATTTCACTAACATTTTTTTCTATTTTAGATTACACTTATCACATCTTTGTCATTTACCTTTTACACCATTTTTCATTAGTCCATTATCTTTGGCATGTGGTAGTCTACAAACATTACATATCATTTTCCTAATATTTTTTCAGAATTAATTGAATTCTAATGACTTAATTTTAGATTTTTTTTTTTTAAAAGAAGAAGAGGAAGAAAAATTACTATTAAAATCTAAAAGAATAAAAATTGTTTTTCTTTTACAATTTTTAGCTCTTAATTTCTTTGTTCTTCTTGATATCAATCTTGTTAATCTCTTCATCCCATTTCTTTGTCCATATGAAAACATGATTTTTTTTTTATGATTTTTTTTTCTTAAACTAATATGGCCTACCATTTTTGTCCTCTCTATTTTTGAGAAAAGAAGCTTGGACATTGTTTTGTTGGTTTTTGTGTTATCTCTTTCATCAGTTGCTTAGGATCTACATTTTGTTGTTGTCTTTTTCTACTAGGGAGGAAAGAATTTGTGATTAATTTATTAGGAAACCATAACAAATAAAATTAGGGTTTTTTAATTATAAAATCTACAATAATCACTTTTGGAAAATTAGAAGTTTTTAAGGAGGGTCCTAACCTCTAATTAGGGTTTTTAATTATGAATTTTCCTAAGTTCTAATTAGAGTCTTTGTTTAGGGATTTCTTAATTATAGTCTCTAATTATGTTTTTCACTAGGATTATTGATTAGGGCAATTTAATTAAGATGTGTTAACTAATGATTTTGAATTAGATTTTTTTATTAACCTTACTTAATTAGGCTTTTTAAATTGGAATTTCTCATTAGGGACTTGAAATTAGAGATTTTAGTTTGACTTTCTTAATTTGGGTTTGTGAATTGGGATATTTAATTTGGGTTTTCAATTTATTGTGATTATACTTTAGGTTTTTAATTCATTAAATTAGGAGTTAGGGTTGTAATTTGTGAGTAATTTATTAATTCAAAATGAATTTCTTTGTGTAATTATAGGCAATTATGAATGATGATGCAAGTCTTAAGATATTTCATGATGGTTGATTTGTTTAAAATCTTAGGTTTAGATATAAGAGGAGATAATTGAGCATTATCAAGAATTTTGACATTTATAGAATTTTAGGTATTAGAACAAAAAGAATGGCCAAAAGCTTGATTAGTAATTAGAACATGTAGAGAATCTATTTTGGAATTCCTAAAAGAAAAAAATGCTTTAAGGGATACTTTGATTTTAATGCAAAGCAATGAAAATGGCATTTGCATGTTTGACTTGCTCGCTAGCATTAGATAGTAGACTTATATTTAAAGCATGAGATAAATACTCCTAATGTGGTAGAAAGTCAACCTTTGATTACATATGACACTATTTAAGAAGTCAATAAAAAGGATCTTGTATAGTCTACTATTAATGGTGATAAAAAGGAAAGGATTAGAACTACGAGGAAGTCATAAATAAAGACAAAAGGATATGGTCCTGAAGGTGATATTCTTATTGTTAATGATGATGATGACCAAGTTGAGAAGATGAGTGAGGTTAGAAGACATAATAACATGATACAAAAGTTGATGAACTTGTTGAATTTCAAATTTTTGAGAATTTGTAACCTAAGTTAAGAAGTACAAAAGAACATGCTAAAAATGTTGAGCATCTTGGTATTGATAATAACCTTATAAAAAAGGTAGGTAGTGAGCATGTAGTTAAAGATAAAGCTATTAATTTGGATCAAAGTGCAAATGTTCAACAAGAACATATGTAAACAAAGTTTATGGACATCAACATAGTTTTTAAACCTAAACCAACAGTTGACTCAAAACAAGATTCAAGTGATTAGTTCACTAGTTCAATCGTGGGTCAACAATTGAATCACTAATTTAATATTTAGTGTTTTTTTAAAATATTTTAATTTTAGGTATATGTATTTCATGCAATAAACCTAACTTTACATCTTCCAAAACCAAGCCTTGTCATAGCTTTTACCAATGGAACTAAGCTTTGTGGCTAAACGTGTACATGCCTTAACAAGGTCAAAACACGATTAGGGTCACTCAACCAATATCCTTTTTTGTTTTTTAATAGATAAAGTTCAATCACCTCTATTATCTTCAAGCAATGTGGGAGAAAAAAGTAAAGATTCTTTTGCATTCCTGATCCCATATTGAAACTAAAAAGCAATCCTTGTTAAGTTCCCCTTTACCCTTATAAGAACTTTAGATCAATAGCTATTGTTATGGGTTAGGCAACTAATTTGCCTTAATGATGGGTTAACCTATCATGGTAGTTAACTAATGGCCTAATTATCTTTAACTTAGTTAGTTCATCAATTTTTGGGTTAATGGTTGGATCAAGTTCATTCTAGTTCAAAGGAATTTTTTTCCTTTTCCAATTCAATTACATTTTTGGTCAAAGAAGAGAATTGACTCAATTTTGAGTTTGAGTCACTAGTTCACTAGTCCATCCATCAGGCTAATCCAAGAAGTTTTAAAACTATGGCTATCAAGCTCCTAAAGATGACAATATGGCTGGATAGGTTGCTCAAGAGGACATTCCTATTGTTGAGCAATGTGATAATGATGAAGAAGACGCTGACTATTTGGGTATTAAGGATTTTTTGATTAATCATAGTAATAAATAGTTGAAAGTAGCAAAGGAACATGTTAAATATGATTTTTTTTTTTTTAATGAAGTAGATGCAAATTTTAAAGAAACAAAAACAACAAATACAATATAAAGTTAGTAGTGAAAGTAAGTCAAAGCAAGACACAAACTTTGAAGAAGTTATTAAGGATTCCAAATAGGAGGATGTCCCTTATGTCAAAAGTGATTGTATACTTACATATGACCCAAGGAGTTATGAAGATAGTCTTGATGATACTAACAAAGTTTATGAGAATGTGAGGAAAAGGAACTGAAGAAAAAGATACAATTATCAATGTAAAATACCTATTTGGGAGGTTAAAATGATTTTTGACAATAGAGAGGAATTTAATGAAGATATGTCCAAGTATGTTTTCAAGATAGGGCTTGAAATCTAGCAAAATGAGAATTGCAAGAGGTTCACTAAAATGTCAAAATGGGTGTCCATGAAAGTGTTTGAAAAAGCCATACTTGAAGTTGAAAAAGTTGTGTAGAAAGGAATTTAAAACTTATGTGACCATGGGAATGTGAAGAACTATGAAGTAAAAGTTCCTACAAGGACAAGAGGATTCTACCAAATGAATATGCAAGATTGTTAGACTACAAGGTAGAATTGCTAACTACTAATCTTGGGACTACATGCAAGATTGTTGTGGCACCTAAAAGTATTGGCGCTCTAGCAATCTTTCAAAGAATCTACATATGCCTTGATTCTTACAAATAGGGATGTAGATCATGTTGCAAGAAAGTCTGTAGGGTCGATGGTTGTCTCCTCAAAAGAATATGTAAAAGTGAAATACTTTCTATGGTTGGCAAGAATGGTTTCTACAATTACTAAATTCAGACATAGAGCTTAAGGATGGAGCTCACTACAGCATCATTTCAGACAATCAAAAGATACACTTAATAATTTCTGCATTGTAACTATTTTAATACTAATAGATTAGTATATCGAATTTTCTGTAATTTTGAAATATCACTACATGTAGGGCTTATTACAAGTGGTACATCAAGTGATACCAACTGGCAAAAGAAGTGGAGAGGGTTTGATTTGAGATATCAATGTGGAGCTGTGCCGAGGAAACTTACTTGCAAGATTTTAAGGTGCAGATGAAGAAATTAAATAGCCTTGCTCCAAGTTATGTCAAAAGCTTGCTTAATGACCCCACATAAACTTTATGTAATGCGTACATATTACACTAAGAAATTGTATTGACACTATTGACAACAACATGTGTGAAACTTTCAATGGTTGACTTTTGGAAGCTAGGGAGAGACAACTATCACCATCGAGCATGTAGGGATCATGGTGATCATTGGTTTAATCAACACAGAGAAGTGGAACAAAATGACCTTATTAATATGACCCACTAATTATGGATTTATTGGAGCGAGTAAAAGCTAACACTAACGTGTACACTTATGTGGAATGGTAATGACTACTGTTATAAGTTAGTTGAAGGAGAAGACAAGCAAATAGTCTTTCTCAAGACCCAAAAGTGTACTTGTAAGGAATGGAATCTAAACAAGAATCTCATATCAGCATAAAAATGTGCAATTTGTAATACCAAATTACTTTTGGAGTCACTGATATCACCAATTTACTTGAAAGATATATTTTTGATTATGTACTAAGAGTCACTGCAACCAGTGAAGGGTCAAGTGTTTTGGCCAAAGACTCACAACGAAAAGCTTTTGCCACCTGAAGTGTATGTCATGCTTGGTAGGCCCAAAAAAGATAGAGAAAAGACAAAGATGGGCCTAAAAAAGGTTACCAAAAACAACATTCAAACATATAAGTTGTCCAAAAAATGATAGCAATAGAAGTGCGAAAAATGAAAGCAAAAAGAGCACAATAAGAAGACTTGTAAGCAGTAAGATGGTGGTCCTGCACAGGTTCCATATCTTTAATTTGTGAAATTAATTACTTGGTTATGATGTGTTTGGAAAAATATAATAGTCATCTTAGAGATGCAGTCTGGCAGTTTAGTCCAAGAAGGCAATGCAAGTGAAGCTCTCCAAATTGAGGAAACCAAAAGTTTTACTTAAAAAAAGAAGGTTCTGTCAGTAAAATTGTCAACTTGGGAACTAAGAAAGAACTTAATAACAGGTTGACAAGACATTAAACAAAATGCTACAAGAGACCAAAACACTGCGGGTACATCATTAAGTGCAATGCATGCTGGAAAGGAAAAGAAACCAACAAATAGAAACTAGCAAAGAGAAAAGAAAGTAGAGTAAAGCTGACAACAAAGATGCCTTACATTAGGATCTAGAAAAGAGGTTTTTTGGTCCAGTTATATAAAATAATGCTGAAATTGGAAAACCCGTGTACAATGTCTATTATTACAACTTTTCTACTTCATAATTTTTTTGGTGTAAAGATCTTGGTGTGTGCCTAAGATATTCAAACACTGTAGGTGTAGTCACGTGAAAGTTTGACTATTGCTAACAAAAGGAAGATACGTAGATCTTGTTCAGAATGAACTAACCTTTAAACCAAATTTGAATGGAAGGACAACCAAGGTATCACTAGCAAACAACTCTAAAGGTTTTGCTGCTTGTGTTCACATATTTTCACTTACACGATTTACCTTAAATGCAACTGAATTGGACATTCCTATTGATTTTACAGAAGGCACAAAAGAAGAGCAGAAAATTGTTAAGTCAAACCACAAATGAAGGCAATAGTTCAGCCTCTCTAAATCTGATTGCATGACAGTCGCAGCAATTTGCTAAACCCTCTGAATTTTCATCACAAGATTTAACCACTAAGCATCTTAATCAATCAGGTGCACCTCATTCAAGACATGAAGCTAAATGAGCATGCTTAGGGTTTGACAACATACAGGAATTTCTTTTAGTGACATAGTCAATTGAATTACATTATATGTAATTATTTTTGTATATGCAAACAGTAATCTATGTCCAACATGATGTTGGAAGACGTTTTAGTGTCTTTTCTTTTTGGTATTAATGTTAGACATATGAGATTTTGACCATAATTGGAATGCGAGTTCTTGTCAATGCATAATCATTTGAATCACTGAATGCAAGTCAAAAATAACAACCAATCAAATGACAAACCTTTCATTGTACGGGAACTAAATACAGTGGTAGGAGGAGCTACCCTTGTTGCCATTTACATGCTCTAAAATAGGCACCAGATGGCACAAAACAAGTTGAAAATTACAAACACTTTGTGGATCACTAATGCCTTTTGCAGGGTCATAACTTCATAATTTCTCTTTTGAATCAGCCGTTAATCTCCATATTCGGAATCATCAACTCCTTAACCAAGTCTTTATTGACATTATCATGTATAATTAAACCATAATGAGTCCTTGAAATATAGCTTTTAATTTCTCTTTGAAGTTGATCAATTTTCCCACTTTAAGATATAATCACTTCTTTTGCATGATTGGAGAAATCATTGTCTTCCCACACAAATATCTACTATGGGCACACCTATATCAAAGAAAAATAGAGATTACTATAATAACCACATCCTAGTTTTTAAAAAAATAATAATAATAAATTACAAACCATATTTTTAAATGACAAGTATTGATACGAACTCCAATTATATGTAAATGGAACCCAATACCAATATTGGTATAGGATCATTCTAATAAAAGTTAAGGGATTTGAAATTCTGACCCAATGATTATAATCAACCAAGAACCAGAACTATAAGATTCAGACGTCACTCCTAACAACGTCGAAGAAGATAAGTCTATTGAACCAACACACTCAAGTATGAAAATTCAGAATTAGTTCTTAAAAAACCATAGAAAATAGCTCATTCATTCATGAAAAATTAACTTCCCCCTCCAGTCACCCTTTTGGCCCTTTTTATAGGCTAACCCCTAAAAACCCTAACTAATAAGATGAGTTTATTAAGGAAATTCATTCAACCTACTACATAACAATATATCCCATAAAAATAATCCATTTAAATGCCCAAACATGGGCTCTCAAATCTAACTTCCTTCCCAAGACCATGGTTCTCAAATTCCTTCACAGATGACACATTTGTAAGCCCCAATGAAGCCTCCATCATCCTTAACTCGTACCTAGTAACTTCTTGATAGTAAATGTCACAAAACAAGTTGTTGAGAGTTTCCTTTATTTTCTTTAACCTTGCCCTTGTCATTAGTCCTCCAAGGTTTTGCAAAGCATCAACTTCCTTATTGATTTGAACTAGTACAATATGGCTTCCATCATTCCCGCTCTCCTCAAAATGATTTGTCCTCAAATCAGCACCTACATCATCAAAGAGAAAAGGAGAAAGGTCAAAAACATTAAATGTTGCACTTACATTATACTCACCTGACAAGTCAAGTTTATATGCATTATTGTTGACTCTTGCTACCACTTGAAAAGGACCATCTCCCCTTGGTTACAACTTTGATTTCCCTTGCATAGGAAATCTATCCTTCCGCAAATGTACCTAAACCCAATCACCAGGTTCAAAAGTGATATGCCTATGACCTTTGTTGGCTTGTGTTTCATATTGTTTGGTTTTTTCTCTCAATGTTAAGCCTAGCTTTTTCATGAAGTTGCCTAACCACTTCAGCCTTCTTTTTCCCATCTAAATTAACCTTGTCCTGTATAGGCAATGGTACTAAATCCAAAGGAGATAATGGATTAAAACCATAAACAAACTTAAAAGGAGAATAACCTATTGCACTATAAACGACACGATTACAGGCAAACTCCACAAAAGGCAAACATTCTTCCCAAGTTCTAAAGTTTTTACCAATAATAGCACGCAACAATGTACTAAGAGTTCGATTTACTACCTCAGTCTATCCATCGGTTTATGGATTGTAGAAAACAACAACCTTGTTCTAAGCTTACCCCACAATGTCTTCCAAAAATGGCTCAAAAATTTTGCATTATGATCCGATACAATACTCTTCGGCACTCCATGTAGGTGAACAATCTCTCTAAAAAATAAGTATGTTATTTTGTTGATAGCTCTACAATCGACACACATCCTCCAAGATCCATCTTTCTTTGGCACAAGCAACACTAGCACTGCACATGGACTCATGCTCTCCCTTACATGTCCCTTCCTCATCAACTTGCCTCTGAAGCTCCTTTATCTCCTCAGGATTACTTTTATACGCTAGCTTATTGGGAATGGGAGCTCTAGGAATAAGATCAATGTGATGTTTAATCCTTCTCTTTGGTGGCAAACCATCTGAGATCTCCTTAGGGAATACATCATTATAATCCTGTAACAAAGATAAAATAGCACTAGGGAAAGATGAATCAAGGTTAGTGCTAAAGAAATAAGAATCCTTGTAAAGGATCAAGATCATTTGTTGCCTAGCTTGGAAGGCAACCCTAACATCTGTTCCTTTTGCAAACACACTCACTTGTTTTCTTTCATCTTCACTCTTGTGAACCTAACCACTCTTGTACTTAGCACTCTCAAATGTGTTTACGTTATTTTTCTCTCCTTCACTTTCTTTTCTCTCGACGCTCTCTTTCTTTTCGCTCCTCCTCTTTTGCTTACTTTCATAAGTCTCACATAGTCTTCATACACCTATTTTGGAGTCAATGGAATAAGTGTAAATGGTTTTCCACCCATGGTAAAAGAATAGCGGTTCTTGTAACCATCATGCAAAACTTTTCTATCAAATTGCCAAGGACAATCCAATACAAATGCCCGGCCTGCATAGGTATAACATCATAAAATAACTCATCCTTATATCTACCAATGGAAAATGGAACCATAACTTGTTTAGTCACTTTCACCACTCCACTGTCATTCAACCATTACAAATTATATGGCCTAAGATGTTTGGTTGTAAGCAAGTTTAATTTTTCCACCAACTCTGTACTTGCTACATTAGTGCAACTACCTCTATCGATGATCAAGCAATAGAGTCTATCTTGAACCAAACATTAAGTATGGCAAATATTTTCCCACTACATCTCAACATCATCCTCCTCCTCCTTAACCTGCATACTAGGGGCTCTCCTTGCTACTAAAAGCCTTTCACCATACTCTAAATATTTTATCCCTTCATCAACATCATTAGCATCCTTTAGTGGCGACATTTGGTCTTCATCACTAGCATCACTACCAGACACATAGTCACAATTCTCCTAAAGGTACATGGTTCTCTTATTGGGACAATGTGAAGCCACATGAGCCTTATCCAAACATTTAAAGTATTTGATGTCTCTAGTTTTTCCTTAGGTGCCTTTAAGTTTTTCTTCAAATTTGCCCCTTTTCGGGCTGCCCCCATTAGTCTAGGTCTATGTGAATTGGTTTTAAGCTTAGAAGTCATCTTCTCTTCCTTTTTCTCCTAATTTGACTTCCAAAAAGATGAACCTAAGTTCTAATTATTTCTAGAAGTGCTCTTTCCCTTAAGTTTTCTCTTAACTTTCATGGCAATGTGTACCATGTCTTCAAGCTCTACATAGTGTTGCAGTTCTACCATATCAGCTATGCTTCTATTCAACCCTTGGAGAAACCTAGCCATGGTTGCCTCCCTATCCTCCATTACATTTGCCCTAACCATAGCAATTTCCATCTCCTTATGGTACTTTTCCACACTCTTGGAACCTTATATAAGGCTCCGCAACTTGTTATACAAATCCCTATAATAAGAGCTGAGAACAAATCTCCTTCTCATCACAATCTTTAACTCATTCCAAGTTTTCACGATTCTCTCAAAATTTCTTCTCCTAGTGGTAACTTGTGGGTCCCACCATACTACAGCATAATTAGTGAACTCTGCCATAGCTTACTTCACTTTCTTCTCCTTAGAGAAGTTGTGGCACTCATATATTAATTATATCCTTCGTTCCCAATCCAAATAGACATCAGAGTCAGCTTTCCCTTGGAAAGAAGGTATTTTCATTTTAATACTACTAAGATTTTTGTCTACTTCTTCCTCCACTCTACTTTTATTATCTCAACCTCCATTGTACCTATCATAAACATTTCCATTGCCTCTTACTCTTCTACCATTCCTATTACCACGTCCTCCTCTAAATCCACCTCTAAAGTTTTTACTAACATTATCACTGTCATCATAATAATCATCACCATCTTCACCAAAGTCATGTTCAAATTACTCCTTTATGACCCTCCCAGCTGACCTCTTAGGTTTGACACTCAATTCCCCTTCTATTTTATCTATCTTGTCTCAAACTTCCCAAAACATTTGGTCAATCCTATCAAACTTCTACTCTAAGGATTTCATAAGCAATTTCAAATTTGGAACAGCTACTTCCTCCTCTCCATATGGGAAACTGCCTTCTTTAGTATTAGACATTGAATATGCAAGATTGTTAGTAAATAAAGAATATACCTCACAAAAACTCACTCCCTTGCGTGTTTGCTCTCCACTCAACTATAGTAGTCCTCAACTCTTGTGTTTCACACAATGAATTGCAAGACTCTAAGAGCTCTTTCAATAGTTCCAAGCAAACTAAATTTAGAACAAACAAAACTTGAATATATCAATCCTAGACCTACCTCTTCAGAGAAGTGACACGATTAAGAAGATAGGTAATAAAGTAAACAGAATGTCAAGGAATTCAATGATATGAGCAATGCAATCGGACAACAATCAATTATTGAATATAATTGAGTAAATGACCAATTGAGCAATGAAGCTGGTGTTTTTTTTGGTTAACTAATGGGTATTTCTATAGAAGGAACAAATAGCAGAAAGGCAACCCAAGAAATACATGTTTTTTTTTTTTTTGGTTAATTAATGGGTATTTCTATAGAAGAAACAAATATCAGAAAGGAAACCCAAGAAATACATGATTTTGTTTTTTTTTTCTCTTCTTTTCTTTTGTTTTTTTTAGTTTTTTTTTTTTTAATTATTCAACCAACAATGAAGAATATATAAAATAGATGATAACAAAAGTATAACTAACCTAAGTTAGAGCCAAGGCTCTAATGCCAAATGATACAAACTCCGATTATATGTAAACGGAACCTAACACCAATGTTGGTATAGGATCGTTCTAATAAAGGTTAAGGAATTTGGAGTTCTGACCCAATGATTATAATCAACCAAGAACTAGAACTATAAGATTCAGACGCCACTCCTAACAACAACAACGTTGAAGAAGATAAGTCTATTGAACCAATACACTCAAGTATGAAATTCAGAATTAGTTTTCAAAAAACCAGAGAAAATAGCTCATTCATTCATGAAAAATCAGCTTCCCCATCCAGCCACCCTTTCTGCCTTTTTATATGCTAATCCCAAAAACCCTAGCTAATAAGATGGGCTTATTAAGAAAATTCGTTCAATCCACTATATAACAATATAACCCATGAAAATAATCCATTTAAATGCTCAAACATGGGCTCCCAAATCCAACTTCCTTCCCGAGGCCATGGTTCTCAAATTTCTTCACAGATGACACATTTGTAAGCCCTGGTGAAGCCTCTGTCATCCTTAACTCATACCTAGTAACTTCCTGATAGTCAATGTCGCACAATAAGTTATTGAGAGCTTCCTTTATTTTCTTTGACCTTGCCCTTGTCATTGGTCCTCCAAAGTTTTGCAAAGTATCAACTCCTTTATTAATTTGAACTGGTACAATATGGCTTCCATCAAGTACCTTATAATTAGGGAAGGACCAAAACCTTCCTCTTGAATTTTTTTTCCAGTTCATGAAGTACACAATCTGCCAAATTCTCAGTCCATCGCCTTTGATTTGATAAAATTTGGCGTACGTAGTATTTAGTGAACTGTCACGTGACAATGATAAAAGAAAACTAAGAAAAAAGAATATAGAAAAGAGACAAGCAAAAACGTGATATCTTAGGTTTATGAAAAAGAATACGGGTGAAAAATATGAAAGAGGCAAAAGTTAAAGGCAAAATCTTTTTTTTTTTTTGTCTCTTTACCTAAAACTAAGCTATTCCATGCTATCACACCCCGTCCCATTTACAAAGTACAACCAAATTGATGTATAAGCCTATGCTATCTCTATTTATATATCAAATATATCTTAAAATTATACCTACATTATACCTGGGGTTTGAAATATTAATTGTATACGATTTTATTTATTATGGATTTTTTAGAATTAATATTGCTTGAGTTAAAAATTCATAAATAAATTCTCTATTTTTTGTTAGCCACCTTTATTAAAATTGGGTTTTTCTTAGAAAATATAAATGACTAATTAAAGAACATGTCCCAGTATTGAAAATTTCAGTAATTAGTAAAACAAGCAAAAAAAAAAGAAAAAGAAAATTCGAGAAATGATCCAACTTGCTGGTTAGAGAAAAGTTGTACAATTAGCTACCCAAAGACAATCTTTATACGGGATTGTAGAGCCTTAGTTATCCATTTATTGTATGAAAAATATTAAATGGTCATAAATTATTGTTGGATTGTCCTTTTGCGATTCTTTTTTTTATATAATTAACCATTCTAATTATATTTTTTAGGGATAAAAAAAAAATTCTTTTTCCTTGTCAGCGATGTTAGGATAAAGATGAAGGGTATACAATTCTGGCAGTCGAGCCTGCAACCCATACATGCGATACATAATTTTTTAGGAAATATAATTGAAAAATGTGCAAATGGCAAATTCTTGAATTTGCCTACGGTATACACTGAAGTACCACCTTGAAATTTTTAAGTATTGTAGACAACGTTAAAGCATTACAAATTATTTATGTAATTATCTGATTTTTTTAATAATAAATTAAATATTTATACAATACAGCTATCTTTAGGCTACGACATTGATGGTCTTTTATACTATATATGGAGATTTTTATACTGCATTAGTATTTTTTTGTATAACATTTAATTTTTCCAAGATTAACACACTTTTATTTTATTTGTTACAAGGAAGGGTAAAAGATTAATAAAAGAGAACATAGTCACTAAAACCTAAGCACAAGACTAACAAATTAATTTTTGTATTGTAAAATTGTGGGATGGTTTATTATTTGCCGTAATTGTTGGATCATTTTATTCTACATTAGTGTCATTATGCAAAATGGTTCAACCCAAGTTTTTGGTTTAATTCAACTTTTTTTAAGCTAACAAAACAGTGAGGCTTCCACATATAAGTAAGCAGACTAAAAATTATTTATGTGATAATTTAATTATTTTATATTCATGTTTAAAGTTTACAATTTTTGAAATATATTATAAATCAATTAATTAATGATTATTTTTAATCTTGAAATTTTTAAACATTATTAAAAATTGATTTAGTGAAATTACTATAAAGTGTAATTTATTCAATTTGATTAATTAATTAGTTTATTTAATTTTCTTGATCATGAATAAAAACTAAGTTAAATATTTAAAATTTACATTTTATTCTAAGTGGTTATTCTTCTATATTTGGGTTTAAATGTAGAGTATTAAAAGTTTAAGTAATTTTTTAAAAAATACAAAATATAATTGGGGCATACTTATAGCTTTTAGCAAAAAAGTTTAAATATTTTTCCAAAATTTAAAAACTATACCATTTTTTTAATATATCACATCATTACTTTTTTTTTTTTATTAATTATACCTAAATGCATAAATTTTTTTTGTGAAAAAAATTTAGAGGACAATAAGGCTTAAAGTCATAATTTACATAAAATCAAATCTTAGAGGAAAAAAGAGATTTTTCTTTTCTATTTTTTTAAACAAGTAATACTTGAATAATTATCAGTTAAAATTTAGTAAATTTGATTATTTATGATAAACTAAAACTAAATATTTTGATCAAATTTTTTTCCTTTTGACACTTGTTTTAAATTTTTTCAATTTCTTTCTACCTTTATTCTTTTACATTTTTGACACTACATTTGCCATAATACCAGTCAAAATTAGAAATGTTAAACTTTGGCCTAACTTGACAACTCAATTTGAATTCAAATGAAAAATTTTAACTTGAAAATATCTTAAACTCAATATAATTTGAAAATTTAAGATTTTCGAATGACTTGTAATTCTCATGAACAAAAATTTTTTTCTAAAAAGAATAAAAATAAAAGAAAAAATTATAGTATTTGAAATACAATTTTATGTACAAAAAATATTTTTTTATATTATTTTACTTATTACTATATTTATATATGTACAAATATATACATATCATACATGTAAACTACTTTATATTTATATATCACAAAAATATATAGTACATGTAATATACATAATTATTTATTTATTATATATTAATAATATTTTAATAATTATATACATACAAATAAAAATATGTATATAATATATGCGTATATTTCATACATATCTATACATATATGTTATAAATGATATAAATATATATAATATATATAATATATTTGTAAACTTTTTATACAAATTAATATATTAAAAATAAATAGCAAATAATAAACTATAATAGATTTTCACCTATCATACATGATAGAATAAGAAGATTTTTTTTTTTTTTTTTATAAATTAGTAGGTCAACCTCCAACCAAATTTAAGTGATAAAATAAAAATTAATAAAAATAAAAGAATAATAGTATTTTCACATACTAGAATATATAATAAAATAAAAAATTAATTTTTAAATAATAACCTACCAATTTGCATATTGACTCAAATTTGAGTAGAAAATAACTCAAATATGATTTGACTGGAAAATAATGTAATCCAACGACCTATTTTAACACCACTAGTTATTATATTTATTTTTTTTTACCATTTTCTCATTCATAATGTAATTATATGTTTATGTAGCATATCAACTTTTTTTTTCTTCTTATTTTTTTTTTTTTAAAATGAACACATTGGCTGTTATTAGCTAACTGATAAAAAAAAAGGTTGTTCTATTTTAGTTTGAAAATATATTTTTTTTAAACAAATTTGAAATATCATGTTAGAATAGTATTATTTTCTTGTTACTTTTATTACCTTTCTTTGTTATCCTTTTTTTTTTTTTCCTTGGCTTTTAAAGTTTTTTATTTTCTTTTTTTTTTTTGTTTCTTTTATACCTTAGTATATATTTTTCCAAATGACAAATATTTGTCTACTATAAATCATATTATTACATCTATTATATACTTTTTTTTTCCCTTGCTTTACAATGCAGTTATATAGTTTGAATATTGATTTATTGTTATTGTAGCATTGTCAAAATTATTGAACTAAGAAAAAAATAGCAATAACTTTTTTATTTGAATAACATAAGAAAGTGAAATTTTCTCAAAAAATTATATTTGTTGATTTTTATAATTTTTTTTTTTGTTTCATTTGTTAACTCACTCAAATAGTAGATAAGTAAGAAAATTTTATATTTAAATAACAATTTTTGCATCAAGTAACCAATGACATGAATTTTTGTTGTTTTTTTAGTTTTGATGGGATCTAATTGTAAACTAATAAGTGAATAAATGAAGGAAGATTCATTAATTAATGGACACCACCTCAAGAATGGAATATAGGTGGTCGTGGATTAGATGTTTCCTCATTGAGCCTAGAGTTAACTTCATTGAATTTAAGTGACCATTTGAGTGATATATTTTTTTATTAGAAAATATTAAATTACTAATAGATTAGTTATTATTCTACCTTAAATTTCTTTTACATTTATTTTTAATATTAATAAATTTAAAATTGAGGAGAATTGAAATGAGTGGTCCTATGTTAACACGTCAAAATTAAAATAAAAAAATATCAATGGACTAAGGATCTATATAGCAATTAAGTTTGGCAAATTGACAATAGTTAAAATTTTTGTTAGTAAATGTGATTAATTAGTATTTTAAAAAATTAAAAATAATACAAAATAATCATAAAAAGATTTTTTATACAATTAATTTGTAATTATTTTATGAAATAATAAAAATTATTATCTCAAAAAATTATTAAATGTTATGTGTGTGTGTTTTTTTTTTAATGTTTTTTTTTTTTTCACTACATCAAAATGTCATATTTTCAAAATGTAAGTTTAAGCTATAGTGTGAGTTTGCCAAAAGTAAATTTTACAATTTACTAAATACTAATAAAAATACATTTGACTCAAAACACAAATTTTTAAATTGCAATCACAATCCCAAATACATTTTAAATGAAATTTATTTCTCAATGCAAGAGTTATAAATTTTGTAAATACTCTTAAAAGCAAAATGAGATTTGATTGCTTCACAAACTGAAGGACTAGAATAAATACCTATAAAAGAAAAATTGGAGATTTAAGGAGAATTTGAACTAATGGTCTCATGTTAGTACTTCAAAACCTAAATCAAAGAATATCAACGAACTAAATGAACTCTATATCTTAATACAAGAATTGTTAATTTTGTAAATAGGCTTAAAGGCAAATTGAGATTTGATTACATCATGAGCTAAAGGACTATATTGAATACCTATGTAAGAATGATAGGAGAATTGAGAAGAGTTTGAATGAACAATCTCATGCTAGAATTCCCAACTTAAATCAAAGAATATTAGTGGACTAATTGAGCTTTATTTCTTAATGCAAGAATTGTTAATTTTGTAAACATGCTTAAAGGAAAAATGAGATTTGATAGCATCACAAGCTAAATAAAAATTATGTTAAAGGAAGTAAATAAATTTAATGGGTTGAAATGTTAATGTCAAGATTTTACTGATTGCTATGATATTTTTGGATCTCATTTAGGTGGTACACAAATGCTCTTATCTTAAATTAAAATTTCAATTTGAAAATTGCCAAAGGAAGATGTAAGAAACTAGGGGAAAACTAGATAAGAAAGTGGAGTTATAGATGATCTATGTTATATTGGTTCAAAAATCTTATTCATGACTCCAAAAAATATTTTAATAATTCTTTTTATGTCTAAAGTTTGTAAAGCTATGAGCTAAATAATGAGGGTTAGTGTTTTTATTTTCATAAATCTCATGTTCACATTACAAGATCAAAATTTGAAATCTCTAAGCTAGAAATCCGCATTCTAATCATTAAAGTGTCCTTTGAAAACTAAAATATTTGATAATTTAAATATCCATGTTAAAACTCATGTATTTATATTATAGAAGTGAAAGTATGAGATTGATGAGAAAGTCAAGTGTTGATTTGAATGTTATATTATTAAAAACAATGATGCTTTTTGAAAAATAAAATATAGATATTCTAATTAAAATATCAAAATTAGAAAAAGAAAAGAATTAGGAAATTTTCCAAAAAAAAAAAAAAAGGAAAATTCTACAACATACAAAAATTCCAACAAAATTGAAAATGAAAAAAAAAAATGAAATTCCAAGAAAATCTGAATTTGCCAAAAAAATATGAAAATTAAAAAAAATCCCTAAAAAATTCAAAAAAAATTTTAAAAAAAGAAAATTCCAAACTAGTCCAAAATTCAAAAGGAAAAAAAAAAAAGAAAACTAGAAAATCCAAAATTTATGTTAAAAATTCAAAAAAAATTGAAATTAATAAAATGAAAATCCCAAAAGAAATCCAAAAAGTAAAAAACGTTTAAAGATCTTAATAAATAAAAATTCCTAAAATCATCTTTCTATGGGACTTGTAATAAATAAATGTAATCTTTTTTTGTCTCCTTCCCAATCAACACACATTCACATTATACAGTGGAGATGAGAAGGATTTAATGGGATGTTTGAATCTACAAAAGGGAAAGGCAAAAGAGAACATAGTTACTAAAATTTAAACACTAAATTAAAAAATTTCAACAAGTATACTTCGATCAATTGTATTAAAAACACAAGACTAATAGATTAATTTTTGTATTATAAAATTGTTTGATGGTTTATTATTTGTCATAATTGTTGGTGCATTTTATTCTACATTACTGTGATTGTGATTGTGCAAAATTTGTTGAAATGAAGTTTTTGGTTTAATTCAACTCTTTTTTAGCTAACAAAACAATGAGACTTCCACATATAATTAAGAATACTAAAAATTAGTTATGTGATAATTCAATAATTTTATGTTTCATACTTAAAATTTATAATCTTTGGAATATATTGTAAATCAATTAGTTAATAATTATTTTTAAACTTAAAATTGTTCTAACTTTAATAAAAATTGATTTGGTTAATTAGTTATAAGAGAAAGTTTAAATAACCATAAAGTTTTAACTTCTAATGATTATTTTGTAATATATTCAATTTGATCAATTAATAACTTATTTAATTTTTTTTTAATCATGGGTAGAAAGTAAGTTAAATATTTAAAATTTGTGTTATATTCTAATTGGTTATTCTTCTACATTTGAGTTTAATTGTAAAACATTAAAAGTTTAAGTAATTTTTAAAAAATATAAAATATAATTGGGGCATACTTAAAACTATCTATAGTTTTTAGAAAAAAAAAGTTTAAATACTTTTCCAAAATTTGAAAATTGTACCAATTCTTTTTTAATGTATCACGTCATTACTTTTTTTTATTTTATTAATTGTACCTAAGAGCATACATTTTTTTATGAAACAAATCTGAAGGACAATAAGGCCAAAAGTCATAATTTACGTAAAATCAAATATTAGAATAATAAAGAGATTTTTTTTAATAAGTAATACTTGTATAATTATTTGTTAAAATTTAATGAACTTGATTATTTATGGTAAATTAAAATTAAATATTTTCATTTAAATTGAGCATTATTTGTAAGTGATAAATGATTGATGAAGACTAATTAAATTAGTCATCCCCATGGTTTGCATTCAAAATCGTGAGATGATGGATAAATGGATGGAGAAGAATAATAATGATTTTATTAGCTTCGTTGCTTCCCAAAAGCCTTACCAAAAATATAAAAACTTTCTTTAATGCAAATATCTAAAAGGGTCAACAAATACATATATTAGGTAGGCTTGTGGTCTTCTTAAAATTTTTCCACAAGATTGGGGCCCATTTAAAGTGAGGAATCAAAAAGTTGCATCTATAACATCTCAAAAACCTTGTATAAATAGTTGTGAGTACTTTGGTTTAGTATAGAGAAAATGAGGTTCGAGCTGAAGGTTTCAGGGATAGCGCTAGTGGTTTTACTAGGAACATGCCATGGCTGCTTGGAGCATGAAAGAAATGCTCTCTTGCAACTCCTTTCTTACCTTAACATTGATTCCTCAAATATTTTGAATACTGCAAACTGTTGTGATTGGAAATTACCTTTCTTTTATGAGGATGAATTGAATCGTACGAACAGTTATTTTTATTCGTTGTACGTTGACTGTAATGACACTGCAGGGCGGGTTACTGATCTACTTCTTGAATTCGGGGGGATCCAGCAACGGAGGATAGGAGATTTGTATTTAAATAGCTCTCTGTTTCTTCCTTTTAAGGGATTGAGAAGTCTTGAGCTGTCAGGCTTTGGAATTGTTGGTTGTGCAGAGATGAAGGTTGGGGTCCATGTTTTGATTTTTGTTTTTACTTTGTTGTAATTTAGACAAAGATGTTTGATTCAAATGGGCATGCCCTTTAATTCAAAGTTCATGGTTAATTATGCAGGCTTACAGAGATTATCAAAACTTGAAAATCTGGAATCTCTTGATCTGAGGCATAACTTTCTCAGTAACAGTATTTTCTCATCTCAAGGTTCGTCCTTTTCTTTTGATGACGTAAAGTAAATGATTTATATTATAGATTTTTCACGAAAGCATTGAGAAATAATGATATGATTGCAGGTCTATGTGAGTTAAGGCATCTTCGATACCTCTCCCTTTCCTACACTGACCTCAGCGGCTCCTTGCATTGGTGTTTAGCAAATATGACATCCCCCAAAATTTAGATCTCTCTTCCAACCAAATTATCGGAGATATCAGCTTTTCTCCCGTTAAGAATTTGACATCTATTGAAGGGCTACGAGTTGGGGGAAACAGGTTCAAAGTCCCAATCTCACTTGCCCCATTTTTCAATCATTCCAAACTCAGGTACTTGGATGTTCAAGAAAATAATTTGTATGCACAGAGAAAGGTCAAGAATTTGTCACCAAAGTTTCAACTAGAGACCCTGTTAATGTCTAGTCCTGTTAGAAATGCAGCATATCCTTAGTTCCTATACCATCAGCACAGCCTTCTAAAGGTTGATCTCTCACACATCCAGATTATGAGAGAGTTTCCATATTGGTTGTTAGAAAACTACACAGATTTAGAAACACTTCTTCTGTCCAATAATTCTCTTTCAGGACCACTCCAATTGCCAATGCATCCTCGCATTAGTTTGTCAACCTCAGATATCTCCAGGAATAGCATCAATGGCCACATTCCACCAGAATTTGGAGAACACTTTCCACGGTGGACAGATTTGAATATGTCTTCTAATGCATTATGGCAGCATTCCCTTGTCGCTTAGCATGTTGACTGCACTGATTATGTTGGACTTATCCAAAAATAAGTTATGGGGGGAATAGAAGAGGGCTTTTTTATGGGCGTGACGAAGTTGGAATTTCTGAATTTAGGCAGAAACCGAATCAGTGGAAACATTCCGGATAGTTTGTCTCATTTGTTCAATTTGATCGTGCTGGACATATGTAGTAACAATTTCTCTGGCAACATCCCGGTGTGGATTGGTAGCCTTTCTTCGCTCACAGAAGTATTTTGTGATTGCAGAAGCCTGACAACATTAGACCTTGGTCACAATCATTTCATTGGTAACATTCCAGACTGGATTCATAGATGTTCTCAGTTGAAGTTTCTTCTTCTGAGTCATACTAATCTCCAAGGACAGATTATTAGATTTTTCTAGAATTTCTCTTTATGAAATTCTTATTTCTATAATGCAGGATCTTTTTTTATACGAATGCTAACAATAAAAGCTGTATTAAAATCAACATACTGTTATCTATTGTGCTGATGTCCCGTAGCAAAGGTGAGAATCCTCTTTACGTTTTGTTCCTGAACGCTTTTCTCCTTTTTTTTTTTTCCTTTCTTCTTTTCTCCTGCTCTTCCCTTTTTTGCCTTTCGTTTTCTCTCTGATGGTGGGAGGAAAAATATTACGTACAACTGTTAGCCTCCCTTTTGTGAGAGTTTATCTTTAACCAGGGAATTACCCCTCTTTTCCGACAACGATCATCCTTACCGTAACAATTATCTCTAAATAGGGATGACCGTTATCCTTTCCGTAACAGTTATCTCTAAATAGGGAGTGAAGTTCCCGACTTCTCCCTAAGATCTACTAGTTCATGATACTGAGAGGGGGGGGTGAATCAGTATCACCACAATTCGCAATTCGCAGGTAAGTGAACAACTTCAACCTCTTCTTAAAAGCAAACTCTTTCTCAGACTCGACTAAGGTAGATCTATTGCTACCTACTAATCACAATAGTCCCCAAAGTCACCTTTCAGACACCTTGCCTAGCAGACAATACGGATGTTCTTATTTAGGTCTTCGTTAGGTTATGAGTTGGCTGATACTTCAGCTGCATTCACAAGTCAATTCAAAACACATAATGTAAAGCAAATTAAGGACACACGAAATTTACGTGGTTCCGTCAACGTGACGTACATCCACGGTGGTAGGGACTCTCCCTTACCGAGACTATCCACTATACTTGAGAATTCAGGTTACAATGGATGTCTTTGATTCTCTGCACCTTTCACTATTGCAATTACTAAGCAAGTACAATACAAAGAGTGTCACTTACTGTGTCTACCCTTCTTCTAACTTGTCTTGCCTCTGTTGAATTGAAAGGCTGCTCCACTGCTGCTTAGAAGTTCACCACAACGCTTTTTAACCTCTCTTGAAGAAGTCTGGAAATACGTTGAGTTCAATGCTTCGCCAAATTCCTTCTCTACGTTGTATCACACAACTCCTGCTTTTACCATCTCACGGTCTCACCCGTCTCCTTGCCCCACAATCTCACTGTCTCACGGCTCGCCTATCCGTTTCTCTCTCTCTTGCTGTCTAGTCGGATTTCTCTCTCTTCTCGACGGATTTCTCTCTCTTCTCGCCGGATTTCTCTCTCTTCCTGCCGGATTTGTCTCACCGTCTGCCGGATTTGTCACCGTCGACCGGATCCCAGTTCTGCCGGATCTCTCACCGTCGACTGGATCTCCTTCTGCCGGATCTCTCACCGTCCCAGCCAGCTCTCTCTCACGCCGTCGCCGGATCTCCTCTATCCCAGCCGGATCTCCTTCTGCTGTCGCCGGATCTCCTCTGTCCCTGCCGGATCTCCTTCTGCTGTCGCCGGATCTCCTCTGTCCCTGCCGGATCTCCTTCTGCTGTTGCCGGATCTCCTCTGTCCCTGCCGGATCTCCTTCTGCTGTTGCCGGATCTCCTCTGTTCCGGTTGTCTCCTCTTTCTCTCTCGACGATTGTTCTTTGTTGCCGTCGGTATCTCTCTCTTCTATGGCCGTCTGATTTCTTCTTCCGCCGGTCTGCTTTTCTTCGTCCTGCTGTCCAGCCCCGTCTAGCCGTAATCGGTTTTCTCTCCCGTCGGGTTTCTCTTCTTTTTCTGTCAAGCTTACTGTTCACGACGGCTACTGTTCACTCGATTCGTCTGTCGGCTGCACTGTTTACTCTTTTCATCCTTGCCGGTGGTGTTCTTGCGTGTAGGGTTTGGTATTCTCTTTGATTAGTCGGTTGTTTAGGTTTTGCTGAATGCTCAACATTGCCGACTTACCCTGTTTTTTTGTCTTCCAAGACCATTATATACTCTACTCCATGAAACCCTAATAGGGTTTACGTGGCGATTTTACGTTCTTGCCCTTCCGTATGGTTTTACCTTTTTTCCCTTCCATGTGGGTTTGCTTTCTTGCACACGTAAACCTAGTTGACAACAATTACAACCTATATAAGGCTGTGGGAACAACAATCTCCCCCTTTGTAATTGTTGGCAACACTTATAATAAAAGCCACTATGCAGCAGTTTCAACTTCCCCTAAATATGCACTCTCCTTTCTTAACAGCTCCCCCTGCACTGTTGCTTCTCTCCCCCTTTGCCAACCAATTACGTATTTGAAAAACTCGCAAAGTGAAGATGGAGGATTTACTTGAACTTCAGGCTTGAGGAGGCATTTGCACAGATAGACTCCATCTGTGCTTTTCAAACAACTCTGTGGACAGAGGTTTAGTTAGAATATCTGAAATTTGATCTCTAGTGCCAACATACTCCAACTGAATTGTACCCTGTTCCACTTGATCTTTGATGAAGTGATATCGGATGTCAATATGCTTGCTTCTCGAATGTTGAACCGGATTCTTGCTGAGATCAATAGCACTTTGATTATCACAAAGTATACTCACTGGTAATTTCATTTCAACACCCAAGTCTGCCAATTGTCTTAGCATCCATATAACCTGTATACATGCTGCACAAGCAGCCATATACTCAGCCTCAGCTGTGCTTAAAGCAACACTGTTTTGCTTTCTACTTAACCATGCAACACACTTTGAACCCAAGTAGAAGCTGCAGCCGCTAGTTGATTTTCTATCATATATACTTCCTGCCCAGTCTGCATCAGTGTATGCTTGTAGTTTAACAGGATCCATGGTTGGATACCACAAGCCCATTTCCAATGTTTCTTTGAGGTACCTTAGGATTCTTTTCACTGCCAACACATGAGACTCTTTAGGATCAGCTTGGAATCTGCTGGCAGTACACACAGCTTGCATAAGATCAGGCCTTGATGCCGTAAGGTACAGAAGGCTCCCTATCATCTTCCTGTACTCTGTAGGGCTTGTACTCCTTCCTTCCTGATCTTTTGTTAACTTGCAGCCCACTGTCATAGGGGTACTGACAGATCTGCTATCTTCCATGCCAAACCTTTTCAGCATCTCTTTGGCATATTTCGTCTGAGAAATAAAGATACCTTCTTCACACTGCTTTATCTGTAATCCAAGAAAGTACGTCATTTCTCCAATCAATGACATCTCAAATTTCTCACTCATCTTCTGTGCAAAATCTTGGCATAGTTCAGAGTGATCCCCGCCGAAGATGATGTCATCTACATATACTATGGTTATCAGCTGGCCTTTCTCTGAATTGAACACATATAGGTTATTATCAACCGTTCCTCTTCTGAAATTCAACCTTCTCAAGTATGCATCCAGCCTGCTGTACCATGCTCTTGGAGCTTGCTTAAGACCATACAAGGCTTTCTTCAGCTTGCACACTTGTGTCTCATCCTCACTGATTTGTACTCCATCGGGTTTGTTCAATATACACTTCTTCTTTCAGGAGCCCATTCAGAAAGGCAGATTTCACATCCATCTAATAGACTTATACCTCTTGTGTGCTGTTAAAGCTAAGAACATTCTGATAGTTTCTAAACCTTGCTACTGGCTGCAAAAGTTTTCATCAACATCTACCCCTTCTATCTGAGTGTAGCCTTTGCAAACCAGCCTGGCCTTGTTCCTCACTACCTTGCCATCTTCATTGTGTTTATTCCTAAACACCCACTTTGTTCCTATGACATTCTTATTAGTGGGTCTTGGAACCAGCTCCCATGTATCATTCTTTTCAATTTGATCCAGCTCCTCATTGATAGCTTTGACCCAGGCTTGGTCTTGAATAGCCTCTTCAACAGATTTAGGTTCAACTTGTGAGAGTAGAGCAGTAGCTCCCACCATTCTTCTTCTTGTTGTAACTCCTGCTGATGGGTCACCTATGATCTAATCTCCTCGATGAGCACTGGTCCATGTTTTCTTTGTCCTTCTTCCTTGCACCATCTTAGTTGTAAGAGGATCTCTTTCTTCCTGTTCAGACTCACTTTTCTCCGAGTCTAAACTTACTTCTTGTTCCTTTTCTTCAGGTTGGTCTGATTCTTCATCTACATTGAAGTCATCTTCTTCATTGTCCTCAGCTTCTCCATTCTGCATTGTTTTTCCAGTTCTCATCTATTCTCACATCACTGGTAGTGATTACTTTTCCCAGCTTATGTAGGAAAACTCTGTAACCTTTTGTCTTTGCTGAGTATCCCACAAAGATGCCTTCATCAGACCTAGCGTTGAATTTTTCCCAAGTTTTGCTCCTTGTTCTTCACAAAACATGGGCTGCCAAAGACTCTGAGATACTTGGCTGTTGTCTTCTTCCCACTCCATAGCTCATAAGGAGTCTTATCAGTATTGGGCTTTAGTAGAACTCTGTTCAGTAGGTGCACTGCTGTAAATGTTGCTTCTGTCCAAAATCTTGTGTGAAGTTTAGATTCTAGCAGTAGAGTTCTTGCCATTTCAACCACAGCTCTATTCTTCCTCTCTACCACCCCGTTCTGTTGAGGTGTTCTTGCTGCTGCCATCTGATGGTGAATTCCATGCTTCTCAAGGTAATCTTCAAAAGCTCCATTTGTGAATTCAGTGCCTTGATCTGACCTCAATACTTTGATCTTCTTTCCACTCTCATTTTCAGCCAATCTTCTGTATCTCTTGAAGCATTTCAGAACTTCTGACTTGTGTTTGAGGTGCATGATGCAGGTCCTTCTGGAATAATCATCGACAAACAGGACGAAGTACCTCTCATTATTCAACCCTTTTGTTCTCATCGGCCCACACAAATCAGTATGCACAATGTCAAGCACTGCTTCAAAACTGAACTCTTTGGTCTTATACTGCTTTCTAACATATTTTCCTTTAGAGCATGCTGAGCAAACATACTCTCTCTCTCTCCTGAGGTCGGGAATATCTCTGATTGCATGAGTAGTGGTCAACTTCCTCATGTTCTTTTGTGATAAGTGTCCCAGCCTCCTATGCCAGAGTTGATTTTCCTCTTCTTTGGTGAGTAGACAGCTGCTTGTCTTGTCCTCGTCAATCACATATAAATTTCCAACTGTTCTCTTCCCGGCTGCAATAGTATTGCCTTCTTTACTCTTTACCTGACAATCTGTTTTTGTGAATATTACCTTATGATCTTCGTTGCATAACTGACTGACAGATGCTAAATTGTATTTGAGTCCTTCAACGTGCAGAACATCTTTCAGCTTTCCTCTTCCAATTTTTACTGACCCCTGACCATTGATGTTGAGTGAATCATCATTGCCAAACTTGACTCTGCCTTCTCTTGATTTGCTCAGCTTTGATAATTTACTCTTATCTCCCGTCATGTGCGAAGTGCATCCACTATCAAGGATCCACTGCTTATCCTTGCAGTCAGCTTTGAGTGCAATTTCAGCTATATTAGCCACCTCCCTTTTAGCTTTATATTCCTTCTTTTGAACTGGTTGGAAGATAGCTTTCTCCTTTTTCTCACCTTTGACTGCACTGCTTGTTTTCACTGTGCCATTAAGTGCCTTCTCTTGCTCAGGGAGAAGTGTCATGCATCTCTTGGCATTTTACTGTTCCAAGTCTGCCAATATAGCAAACTTGTTCTTTGAAACCACTGGTTTTGGGCTTCCACCAACAATCCTTGTCAGCGTGTCCTTGCCTTTTACAGTATGTGCAAGAACTCACGACAGGTGTTCTCTTCTGAATTCTGTATTGTCTCCCCCTGTATGCAGCATCGTATCTTCTCAAGTTGGAGACATATACTGGCCTTCTCCACCAACAGTTACTCGCCTTATGACCCCAAACTCCACAATAAAGGCAATAGCCTTGAAACTGTCTCTTCTTGGGTCTGATCACAGCTTGTCTTCTTCTGTTCATCACTTGCTGTGTAGGCAAAGTAGCTGGCTTCTTTACTTGTGTGACTTTCATTTCAGTCACCTTCTTCTGTTCAACCGTAGCCCTCTACCGGCTGACTTTCTTTTCGTCCTTCTTGTTTGCCACCCTAGGTTGCTTCTTCAGATCTTCTTTAGTCTCAGCTATCTTCTTCTGAGTCACAACCTTCTCTTTTAACTTCTGCGGCACATTCTCATTTTCTTTAACCAATGCAGTCTCAGATTACTGCACTTTCTCTACATTTTTCTCTCCTTTTCCAGAACTTGTTTCTCCTATCATTTTAAGCTTCTGCAAGTTCTCTTTACTGCTTTTGAGTTGTTGCTGAAGTCTCGGCAACTCTTTCTCCATTTCTTCAATTTTTGAGGCCCTTGAGCTTAAGCTCTACTGTAAAGGTCTTCACATATTTTGATCTGTTCCTCAAATCTTCTCTTCAAATCAATATGCTCAGCCCTTATTTCACCGTTTTGACTTTCAGCTTCCTCAGACTTTGCTTCAACTTGTTTTATATAGGCCTCCAACCTTTTTATGGTTCTGCCCCTTCTGATTATCTCCTTTGAAGCTGCTTCCAGCTTAGCTTCAAGATCTGGCTCTTCTTCATCAACTTCCTCTTCCTCTTCAGAGGTTGAGCTACCACTTTGTGCTGATACCATAAAGACATACTCATCTGATGAGTCTTCATCTTCCTCCTCATCAGCTTCTTTTGTCTGACTCACATAACTCTTGAATGAGCCTCTCGTCTTCCTCTGTGGGTTGACAATCTTCTTATTGGACTTCTTTGATTTGAATGATGATCTTCTCCACCTTGAATTCTGCTCATCGTCACCATCCTCATCTTCATCATCAAGTTTCACTTTGCACCGAGAAGCAAAGTGTCCAGTTTTCCCACATCGATAACATCTCAAGGACAACTGTCCTTTTTCCCTTCTTAGACCCCCTTTTGAGTTTCCTTGTGAAGTAAGCCAATACTTCACCTTCACTTTCTCCCTCATCATCATCATTATCCTCACTGGATGATTCTTCTTTTTCTTTTATCTTCAAGTGTTTCATAGCTTTGAAAGTTGCCTCCTTTGATACACTTGACGTTGAGGAGCTCTCAGTCGACTTTATTCTCATCTCATATGCAATGAGATTGCACTGAAGATCATGCAGAGACATAGAGTTGAGATCTCTACTCTCCTCTATGGCTGCCCACCTTTGAAGCAAACCTCTCAGGCAAAATTCTCAGAATTTTCTTCACAATCGATGAGTCCTTCTTGTTCTTTCCATGACTTCTCAAGTCATTTACAGCGTCAATAACCCTGGTGAAGAACTCTTGAATTGTCTCATTCTTCTGCATTCTGAGAGATTCATATCTCTCCTTGAACACTTGAAGCTTAGCCTCCTTCATTCTGCCATCACCTTCATAGACTTTCTGCAATCTGTCCCATATCTCCTTGGCAGATTTGTAGTCCATAACTTTAGCATACTCAGCATCTGTTAATGCTGAAATGATGACATTTGAGGCCTTCCCATTTATCTCGAATTGCTTTAACTCCTCTAGGGTTAGGTCTTTACCTTCTTCCGGAGCCACAAAACCCTCCTGTACGCATTTCACCACATTCATGCCCATGGTTGCAAATACCACTTGCATTCTTGCTCTCCACATATGATAGTTGGTTCCGTTGAAGATTGGAACCTTCTTGCTGTAAGTGGTGCTAGTGCTGGTACCAGCTTCCATTTCTCAGTATGCTGAACAAGTCAAACTTTTAGATCCTTCAAAGTAGTACACCAAGCTGTTAAGCTTCAAACTGGTGAACCTATGCTCTGATACCAATTGAAGTTCCCGACTTCTCCCTAGGATCTACTAGTTCATGATACTGAGAGGGGGGGTGAATCAGTATCACCACAATTCGCAATTCGCAGGTAAGTGAACAACTTCAACCTCTTCTTAAAAGCAAACTCTTTCTCAGACTCGACTAAGGTAGATCTATTGCTACCTACTAATCACAATAGTCCCCAAAGTCACCTTTCAGACACCTTGCCTAGCAGACAATACGGATGTTCTTATTTAGGTCTTCATTAGGTTATGAGTTGGCTGATACTTCAGCTGCATTCACAAGTCAATTCAAAACACATAATGTAAAGCAAATTAAGGACACACGAGATTTACGTGGTTCCGTCAACGTGACGTACATCCACGGTGGTAGGGACTCTCCTTTACCGAGACTATCCACTATACTTGAGAATTCAGGTTACAATGGATGTCTTTGATTCTCTGCTCCTTTCACTATTGCAATTACTAAGCAAGTACAATACAAAGAGTGTCACTTACTGTGTCTACCCTTCTTCTAACTTGTCTTGCCTCTGTTGAATTGAAAGGCTGCTCCACTGCTGCTTAGAAGTTCACCACAACGCTTTTTAACCTCTTTTAAAGAAGTCTAGAAATACGTTGAGTTCAATGTTTCGCCGAATTCCTTCTCTACATTGTATCACACAACTCCTGCTTTTACCATCTCACGGTCTCACCCGTCTCCTTGCCCCACAATCTCACTGTCTCACGGCTCGCCTGTCCGTTTCTCTCTCTCTTGCTGTCTAGTCGGATTTCTCTCTCTTCTCGACGGATTTCTCTCTCTTCTCGCCAGATTTCTCTCTCTTCCTGCCGGATTTGTCTCATCGTCTGCCGGATTTGTCACCGTCGACCGGATCCCAGTTCTGCCGGATCTCTCACCGTCGACTGGATCTCCTTCTGCCGGATCTCTCACCGTCCCAGCCGGCTCTCTCTCACGCCGTCGCCGGATTCTCCTCTGTCCAGCCGGATCTCCTTCTGCTGTCGCCGGATCTCCTCTGTCCCTGCCGGATCTCCTTCTGCTGTCGCCGGATCTCCTCTGTCCCTGCCGGATCTCCTTCTGCTGTTGCCGGATCTCCTCTGTTCCGGTTGTCTCCTCTTTCTCTCTCGACGGTTGTTCTTTGTTGCCGTCGGTATCTCTCTCTTCTATGGCGTCTGATTTCTTCTTCCGCCGGGTCTGCTTTTCTTCGTCCTGCTGTCCAGCCCCGTCTAGCCGTAATCGGTTTTCTCTCCCGTCGGGTTTCTCTTCTTTTTCTGTCAAGCTTACTGTTCACGACGGCTACTGTTCACTCGATTCGTCCGTCGGCTGCACTGTTTACTCTTTTCATCCTTGCCGGTGGTGTTCTTGCGTGTAGGGTTTGGTATTCTCTTTGATTAGTCGGTTGTTTAGGTTTTGCTGAATGCTCAACATTGCCGACTCACCCTGTTTTTTTGTTTTCCAAGACCATTATATACTCTACTCCATGAAACCCTAATAGGGTTTACGTGGCGATTTTACGTTCTTGCCCTTCCGTATGGTTTTACCTTTTTGCCCTTCCATGTGGGTTTGCTTTCTTGCACACGTAAACCTAGTTGACAACAATTACAACCTATATAAGGCTGTGGGAACAACAGGGAGAGTGGAGGGATTTTAAACCCGATGACTCAAATTACCATTATACCTAACCGACCATCATATTAGGCCTTTTATTTTGGGTCATACTTTAAATAACAAGGGCCACTCATGTTAATTAATTTAACAATCTCCCACTTGGCCCTTGTTATGATTTGATGAATCAATAACAAATAAGTGCGCACAATCCTTAAAGATCATCAAACCATAATACTTAATTGAATTAAAATGATTGGATCATGGCGGTCACACATCTTTTAGTGACATGATCCCTTCCATGTATCACATAATCATCATAATTCATAATAACCTTACTGAGGAACATTGAAACTTTAATTGTCATTTCCATATATGCTATTAGTTATCTCACAAACGATAACTGTATACAACTAAACGGAGATAATAAAGCACAAGCAAAACCATAGCTTTAATTGAATTCATGAGTGTCACAATGATATGAGTAGTACAAAATATTGGTTTTAAGAGAATGAGGACCTGTCCAAAATGCCCATCCGAGCAACATATTCAGTAAATATTTTCGGCGGCAAACCTTTAATTAATGGGTCTGCTATCATCAATTCAGTACCAATATGCTCAATAAACACTCTTTGGTTTTGCACTTCTTCCTTAACAGATAGGTATTTCAAACCCATATGTTTCGCACCTTTAGAATACCTATCATTCTTAGAGAAGAAAATAGTTGCGGAATTATCACAATAAATTCTTAACGGCTTTTCTATACTGTCGACCAAACCGAGCCTTAAGATAAAATTCCACATCCATAATGCATGAATAGTAGCCTCAAAGCATGCTACAAATTCAGCCTCCATAGTGGAAGTAGCAATGACAGACTACTTCCCACTTTTCCAGGAAACTGCTCCTCCAGTTAGGAGAAATATGTAACCAAATGTAGAGTTCCTCGAGTCTACACATCCGGCATAATCTGAATCCGAGTAGCCTACTATGTCAAGATGACTTGATCTTTTATAAGTAAGCATATAATCCTTGGTGCCTTGTAAGTACCTAAGTACTTTCTTTCCGGCTTTCCAATGATCTATTCCAGGATTGCTTTGATATCGGCCCAACATCCCAACAGCGAAACTAATGTCTGGCCGAGTACATGTTTGTGCATACATCAGGCTTCCGACCAGTGATGCATAGGGAATTGATTCCATCACTTTCCGTTCCAAATCATTCTTTGGACATTGCAATTCACTGAATTTGTCCCCTTTCTGAATTTGAACTATTCCTGTTGAGCAATTTTCCATTCTAAATCTCTCTAATACTTTATTGATATAGCCTTTCTGAGACAATCCCAAGAATCCTTGTCATCTATCACGGAATATCTCTATTCCTATCACATAGGATGCCTCATTCATATCTTTCATTTCAAAAGTTTTAGAGAGATATTTCTTGACATCATGTAACAAACCCATGTCATTAGCAGCCAAGAGAATGTCATCGACATATAGGACTAATATAATGAACTTGCTCCCACTGACCTTCATATAGACACACCGATCAATGGTGTTCTCTACAAAGGCGTATGACGTGATGGTATCAATGAACTTAATATACCATTGTCGGGAAGCTTGTTTCAGTCCATATATCGATTTCTTTAATTTACACACCAAATTTTCTTACCCGGTGTTGATGAAACCTTCAGGTTGGTCCATATGCACTTCCTCTTCTAAGTCACCATTCAAAAGGCGGTCTTTACATCCATTTGGTGGAGCTCTAGGTCATTCTGAGCCACCAAAGCCATAATGATTCTTAAGGAGTCTTTCTTAGAGATTGGAGAGAAAGTCTCCTTATAGTCAATACCATCCCTTTGAGTGAAACCTTTGGCAACAAGTTTGGCTTTATACCTTTCGATGTTACCTTTCGAGTTTCGCTTGGTCTTGAAGACCCACTTACAGCCAACTCGTTTTGATCCTTCAGGTAACTCTACCAGTTCCCAGACTTGATTTACATCCATCGATTTCATCTCTTCCTTCATGGCATTGAACCATTTTTCAGAATCATTGCATTCCATGGCTTGTTGAAATGAGACTAGATCTTTATCAATGCTCAATTCCGATTCATGCTCAAGTGAATAAACCACATAATCATTTGATACAGCTGGCCTTTTCTGTCTCGTAGACCTCCGTAATGCCATTTCTTGTGGTATCACTTGTTCATTTGTGAATTGCAAATTGTCACCTGGTTCATCTCTTATGCGTTCACTTTGCGTGTTTCGAGTATCAATTTGTTGTCTTTGCATGTCACGTAACTGTGATGCAACAAAAGGAACAACAACTTGAGTAGAAACACTGGGTGTGGGGACAACAACTTGAGTAGGAGTACTCACTGTGGATCTTTCATTTTGCAATTCTCTAATATCCACCTTTCGTGATTCCCCACTCCCACTGAACTGGCCATTTTCAATGAACTGAGCATTACCAGACTCAACTATTCTAGTGCTATGATTAGGGCAATAGAACCTATATCCTTTAGACTTTTCAGGATAGCCAATGAAGTGACCACTAATGGTCCTTGCATCAAGCTTTCCTTCATGTGGATTATATATCCCTATTTCTGCCGAACAACCCTAGACATGAAGGTGTCTCAAACTGGGTTTCCTTCCTGTCCACAACTCGTAAGGAGTCTTAGGGACAGCCTTACTAGGAACCCTGTTCAGTAGATATGCAGCAGTTCTTAATACATGCATCCACAAGGATAAAGGTACAGTGCTGTGACTTAACATGCTCCTAACCATATCCATAAGTGTGCGATTCCGCCTTTCCGCTACACCATTCTGTTGTGGTGTACCAGGCATTGTATACTGTGCACATATGCCTCAACTTTCAAGAAGTTTTGCAAATGGACCAGGACATTGTCCACTTTCATTGAATTTTCCATAATATTCACCACCCCTGTCTGACTTAATCACTTTTACTTTTCTATCTAACTGCCTTTCCACTTCATCAATAAATACCTCTAGGGTATTTACTGACTGGGACTTTTCATGCAGTAGATATAAGTAACAATACCGTGAGTAGTCATCTATGAATGTGATGAAATATTTTTCACCACCCCATGTGGAAATATCAAAGGGGCCACAAATATCGGTGTGTATTAATTCTAAAGGCTCACTACTTCTCATGGCTAGGTTCTTCGATGTGTGTCTTGTTTGTTTCCCTTTTATACAATCAACACACACATCCTAATCAGTAAAATCCAAATGAGGCAGGACATCACCTTTCACCAACCTCATTATCCTTTCTTTGGATATATGACCCAATCTTTGATGCCATAAGAAAGCAGAACAATCATCATGCACATTACGTTTTTTACCTATACCATGCTCAACAAGAAATAGAGAATCAGCATACATAGCGTCAAGATTAAAATGGTACAAATCATCAACCAAAGTACCAGATCCATAATAGTACGAATGTCTATACAATGAAAATGCACCATTTCTAATCTTAAGATTAAATCCCACTTCATCCAACTTTGTAACAGAAACCAAATTTCTAGCACATTCAGGAACATAGAGACACTTTTCTAGATCCAGGTGGCACTTAGTGTCCAAGATCAATCTGTACATCCCAATTCCTTCTATTCGTGCCTTCATTCTGTTTCCCATATAGAGGAACTTCTCAGTTCCTATTATGGGCTGGATTGAAAGGAATCCCTGCATAATATGTGACACATGAGTAGTAGCTCCAGAATCTAACCACCAAGTATTATTGGGCACTTCAATTACGTTTGATTCAAAACATACTGATATACAGTACATACTTTCTTTTCGAACCAAGCTTTTCTTTTGGGGCAATCCTTTTTGAAGTGACCCATCCTTTTACAGAAGAAGCATTTCTGATCCTTTTGGATCTGACCTCCAGTAACTTTCATAGAGGCTTTGTCCTTCTTCTTACTCTTCTGATGTGGTTTAGACTTGCTACCACTAGCATCATTACGAACAGTGAGATGAATGGAGTGATCCTTCATCTTCTTTAATCTCCCTTCCTCCTGAACTAACATGGCCTTAATTTCCTGAAAGTTCCATTTTTCTTTAATAGTGTTATAATTCACTTGGAACTGGCCAAATTCAGGAGGCAGTGAGTTGATGATGAATTGAACCAAAAAGGATTCACTCACATCCATACCCATCGTTCTCAACTTTCCAGCTAGATTAGCCATACTAGTCACATGATCATGAAGAGGCCGTGACCAATCAAATTTCTTGGTCGTCAACTCACTCATTAGGGTTCCTACAATGGATTTATCAGCTATGTCTGATTGAGAGTATTCCTTAATTCTCATCATAAATTCCCTTGCATTTTCCGTCTTGGGCATCGATGGCTTGACATTTTCAGCCATCGTCATTCGCATTAAATTCAAACTCAGCCTATTGGACCGTACCCAAGCCTCATGAAGAGACTTATCAGATTCTGTACTGGTCCCGGTAATGGCTGTAGGCTTTTCATCCGAAATGACCGCTAAGTCCAAGCCCAACACACCTAAATGAAACTGAATATGCTCAGACCATTCTGCATAGTTCAGCCTATTGAATTTGATCATTGCATTGCCCAAGGCGAAAACATTATTAGAACCTGCAAATATGATCCAAATTTACACATTAATGTTTTGAGTAAACTTTAATGGATTCAGATACATGCATTACAAAATTTAACTATGTATTCAAGTTCACCTTTGGGTGATCTTCAAATACATAATTTCAATCAATAATGATGCTAATTTAAATATACTTTAATAGATTAATTAATCATATTAGAGTTAACATGAATGTTATCTTTGCATATGCAATCATGTTTACCTAGTATATCAATCAATCCCCTTTAGTGTCATTAATCATAGGCAATGATCCATCTTTGGATGATCTCCTAGCCTCGTAATTAATAACTACAATTGTTCGTGTACAATATTAGCATCAAAATGAACAATTGAAATTCGCAATCAACATTCAAATTCTTTCAAGCCAAGCCACTTTGGTGACTAACAAACTTTCAAAATTTGACTTTCCATTCTGTGGGAGTCGACACCAGCCAATATGCCGGCGGCGCACTATTCCAGTAGCCGGCTTACACCTTGCACCGACAACCACCCACGGCGCAACCGACAACCACTCACGGCACAGGGTCCAGTGGCTGGTGCACTGTTACGCGCCAACAAGGTCCGGTAGTGCAGAGTCCCACGGCTGGCGCTCATTCCACGCCGGCAAGCCCCACCGGCGCCGCAGAGTCCCAGACCCACGCATAACCAGATTGCCGGCCATGCCGGAAGAGGCGCTCACCAAGAGCCTTTCCGCCGTGCCCAGTAGGCCGATCTGGGTCCCGGCCATACGCGGTCACCGGAAGCTTTTTGCCTTACCCAGGCCCGGGTCCGACCATATGCAGCCTTCCTCCACTTCTCGAGTCCCAGCATACCCGGAAGCACAGCGGCCGCTGGAAGCCCTTTCGCCAGCGATTCAGGTCCCGGCCGTGTCCACCAGACCGATTCGGTGACACTCAGAACCGCAGTCCTCTCCGGGAGGTCGCTTTGCCGTACCTGAACCGATTCGGGTCCCGGCAGCGCAGACTCCCAAGGCCGGTGTGCTTCTCCACTTTTCCGACGCCGGCCGTTTTCCTTTATACGCCTCAGCCTTCTAGCGCAAAAAAGGGAGAAAAAGAAAAAAGGAAAAGGCAAATTGCAGTATTCGCAGACCCGCTCTAATACCAATTGTTAGATTTTTCTAGAATTTCTCTTTATGAAATTCTTATTTCTATAATGCAGGATCCTTTTTTATGCGAATACTAGTAATAAAAGCTGTATTAAAATCAACATACCGTTATCCATTGTGCTGATGTCCTGTAGCAAAGATGAGAATCCTCTTTACGTTTTGTTCCTAAACGCTTTTCTCCTTTTTTTTTTTTTTCCTTTCTTCTTTTCTCCTGCTCTTCCCTTTTCTGCCTTTCGTTTTCTCTCTGATGGTGGGGAGGAAAAATATTATGTACAACCGTTAGCCTCCCTTTTGTGAGAGTTTATCTTTAACCAGGGAATTACCCCTCTTTTCCGACAACGATCATCCTTACTGTAACAGTTATCTCTAAATAGGGATGACCGTTATCCTTTCCGTAACAGTTATCTCTAAATAGGGATGACCGTTACCGTAACAGTTATCTCTAAATAGAGATGACCATTATCCTTTCCGTAACAATTATCTCGAAATAAGGAGAGTGGAGGGATTTTAAACCCGATGACCCAAATTATCATTATACCTAACCGACCATCATATTAGGCCTTTTATTTTGGGTCATGCTTTAAATAACAAGGGTCACTCATGTTAATTAATTTAACACAGATTCCAATTCAGTTATGCACGTTGGATCAAATAAACTTGATTGATCTTTCTAATAACAATCTTTCGGGTCCTATTCTTCCTTGCCTAATGTCTCGTGGCAATTTTGATATCCAAAAGGAAAATGATTCTAATTCAGTAGGAACTCCAATACCTGCTATTGCTTTTGCTCCAGATACTTCTCCAACCATTGCTCCAGGTGCTTTTGCCTCCACCTTCTCTCCTGAGGAACAACGAACATTAGAGTTTACAGAAAAGGGTCTATCCCAAAATTTTCAGGCAAGCATACTCAAGCACTAATCTGGAATCGACCTTTCCTGCAACAACTTGACAGGCGAAATTCATCCTCAAATTGGAAACCTTAGCAAGATTCAAGTGCTAAACTTGTCTCATAATAGCTTGACAGGGCCAATTCCAGTAATTTTTGTGAGCCTAAAGCAGATCGAGAGCTTGGATCTTTCTTACAACAAATTGTATGGAAAAATCCCTTCTCAGCTCACCGAACTGACTTTCCTATCTGCTTTCAGTGTAGCTCACAATAACTTATCTGGCATGACCCTGCAATGGTTCGCCAATTTGCAACCTTCAACGAAAGTAGCTACGAAGGAAATCCTCTGCTTTGTGGGATGCCATTGCCAAAAAGATGTAATGAAAGAGAACCATCTTCATTGTCAATGCCAAGAACTGAAGAAGAAAGCCAAGAAGACAATGGCTTCATGGACATGGAAGCTTTCTATGTGAGCTTTCTGGTATCCTACGTCATGGTCTTGTTGGTAATAGCTGCAGTTTTGTACATAAATCCCTACTGGCAAAGACTCTGCTTTGCATGCATTGAGGCCACTACCACCAATTTCTACTATTTTCTGTTGGACAATCGTCCATTTTTATCCAAGTTTGGGCTCTCATAGCCTTCTTGTGCTCCATGTAAATAAATTCCTATCAATAAAGCTTGACAAACATTCAAGCTCAAGTTCACGCGTTGTTTATGGACTTTACTATTGTTTTGTATTTACTAAATTTAAGTAATTAAAGTATTTTTTAATTTTATTTTTTTGTGTTATCATAAATTAGGACTTTTAAGTTTTAAAAAAACCTAAAAAATCATTAATGTGAAAATATTGATATTAAAATATTATGATAATACAAATTTAATAAAAAGTATATAAATTAAAAAGAGAATTTAATAATAATATTTAGATACAAAACCACAAAAGAAAAACTAATGAAAAAATTTAATTAACAATAACTTTGTCACGATAATATACTCATAATATTAATAATCAAATTTTTATTTATGAGAAATATACTATTTAATATGTGAATTTAGAAATTTTAATATTTAAAATAAAAAAAGACCTGTTAACTTTTTTAATAAGAAATAAATAAATTTTCATGTGTCGTTGTTGAGTAAAATTTTAAAAGAATAAAATTATAAATTAAAATAATATAGCAAATAATAATTAAATTTTTTTTTTAAAAAAAAATTATGCTTACAAATATATATTTTTATATCAATAGACATTGAGTTTGTTTAGTAAAAACACAAGACAGTATAAGATTCTAACCTTATAAGTAAAAGTTGCATTTTGTGTACCAAATGCATCTTAGGACTTTAAGTGAAATACTGTTATTGGATATTAGTTTTCTCTAATTTTTCCTTTAAGTTTTGATTTAAAATTTTCCAATTTCTTTTTACCTTTACATTTCACATTTTGCCATTGTAATTGCCATCATGTTAATCATTATTAGAGGTGTTAAACTTGACGTGGTTTAACAACTCATTTTAAATTGGATAGAAAAAACTTAACTTAAAAATATTTCAAATTTAAAATAATATAAACATTTAGAGTTTAGAACTAATTTATAATTTTCATAACCTGAATTTTTATTCTCAAGAAAATAAAAGGTAAAAAAAAATAAAATATTTAAAATACAAACTTTATGTTTTAAAAATTATAGTTTATATTATTTTTATTTATTATTTTATTTATATAAATACAAGTATATATACATTATATATGCAAATTACTTTATATTTATATATCATAAAAATATACATTACATTTAATATACATCATTTTTTTTTTTATTATGTATTTTTAATATTTTATAATAATTTTAGATTATTTATTTATGTAATTATATACTTTCATTTTTTTATGTTTATAATATTATAATAATTTATACATACATATCTATATACAAATATTATAAATAATATAAGTAAATATTGTATATAATATATTTGTAAATTTTTATACAAATTAATATATTAAAATAAAAAATAATAAATAATAAAATTTTACTATAATAAATGACATAATAAAAATATTAATTTTTATAAAATTTGTAAGTTGACATGTGACCAAATTGGAGTAATAAAATAAAAATTTATACTTTAAATATATATTAATATATAAAATAAAAAATTTAATTTTTAAATAATAATTTATTAACTCACAAAATGAATTCAATTTGAATAATTAGAATGCAACCCAAATGTAATTTTGGGAAATAACTTGATTTGAAATGATGTAATTTAAATCTAACTTAACGACTCATTTTTAATACTTTTAGTTATTATATTTATCCTTTTATCCTTTTATCCTCTTCTTTTACATAATTTTATGTATCATGTCAATTTGTTTTCTTCCTTTTTATTTTCTTCAAAAAATGCACATACTGATTTTCTTTTCATTCTTAGCTAACTAAAAAGTGGTTGTTTTATTTTACTTTCAAAATATTTTTTTTTTTAAACAACAAATTGAAAATATTGGGATGAAATAGAACTATTTTTTCGTTACCTTTCATTACCTTTCTTTTGTTATCCATTTTTTCTTGACTTTTAAAGTTTCTTTTTTTGTTTTTTCTTTTTCTTTTATGCCTTAGTATATATTTTTTTCCAATGAAAAATATTTGTCTACTAAAAATCATATTATTGCATCTATTATCTATTTTTCTTTTTAACTTTCTCTTTACAATTTAGTTTTATAGTTTGAATATTGACTTATTGCTATTGTAGATTTGTCAAACTATTGAACCAAAGAAAATGCAGCAAGAACTTTTTTTATTTGATTTGACTAGGAAAGTGAAATTTTCTTGAAAAGTATATGGGTTGATTTTTATAACTCTTGGTTTTTTTTTTTTTTTTCCATTTGTTAACTCACTTAAATAACAGACAAGTTAACAAAATTTATTTTTTATATTAGTAATAATTATGGATATGTTTTTAACACTCATACATTATCATTTTTGATATTTTTTAGTTTTGGTGGGACTTAATTGTAATACTAATTAGTTAATAGATGATGGAAGATTCATTAATTAATGGGCACCACCATAAATGAAAATGGAATATGCGTGGCCGTGAATTAGACTTAATAGCATTAAGTCTTCTTATCTTCAAGACCCTCATTTATGCCAAATCATCAATAAGTTATAGCAAGACCTACTAAAGGTTTCAACCTATACATTTAATGAAGAATAGCTCAAGTGGAAAGGGAGATTGGTTATTGGAGATAACTTAGATTTGCATTAGCAAATCATTTCTTATTGGCATGTTGGACTTCATGGTAGTCACGTTAGGGTGTAGGATATCCTTAGAAAGATCACTTGTCAATTTTTCTAGAAAGGCTTGTAAAAAGATATTCGTCACTTTGTAAGGGAGTGTGCGGTATGCTAGAGATGCAAATATGATCCTTTTTGCCTCTCTAAGACTTCTCTAACCTTTACCCATCCCTAGGTATATGGCAAAATATTTCTATGAATTTTAACAATGGTGTTTCAAAGAATGATGGGAAACAAGTGACACTAGTGGTGGTGAACCATCTTAGCAATTATGTTCAAATCATATCCTTAGCATACCCTTATACAAGTAATATTGTAGCTTAACACTTTCAAGATCAAGTCTTTAAACTACATGGATTGCTATAGGTAATAGTTATCTTGTCTTCTTGATTTCATTTTGGAAAGAACTCTTTAAGTTATAAAAAGTCTAGCTTCATATTGCCATAACCTATCACCTACAAACTGATGGGTAGATGAAAATGGTCAATAGGTGTTTGGAAACTTATCTCCACTATGCCGCCAACAACCACCCTTGTCATTGGAGTCGACACTTAGTCTTATTAAATGGTAGTATTATATTGACCACCATTGTATCATTAAGATGTCCCCATTTGAAGCACTTTATAGTTATGCTCCACCTTTGCACTTTCCAAGTGATGTTAATGTGGCTACTGTGAATCAACATCTGAGAGTTAGAGAGACCTTCATTAAGCTCCTTCATTATTATCTACAATGTGCTCCATAAAGGATGAAAAGTCAAGTTGATTAGCATAGGTCAGAAAGGGAATTCTTGGTGGGTGACTTGGTGTTTCATAAACTACAACCTTATAGGTTGGTAAGTTTTTTTGGACCTTATCCAATCATAGCCAATGTTGGTAAGGTGATCTTTGAGTTGAAGTTGTCTACAAAGTCCAAAATTCACCCTGTATTTCACTTTTCTCAACTCAAAGAGAATTTGGGACCATTTATTACTGCTTCTCCAGACATTCCTCTAAAATTACCTAATGTCTTAGCCAATGCTTTTCTAGTGACAATTTGGAAGAAAAGATTGGTGAAGCATGGATGTGTAGTAGTCACTCAAATACCTATTCAATGGTCCCACAATGCTTTGCCATGTTGGGCATTCTACTATGATATCCATAAGCTTTTCTCTACCTTCACCCTTAAGGACAATGGTGCTTAAAAGGGGAGGGCAAACATGCAAGAATAAATGAAGAGGACATGTATGATACAATGATTGGCTAGAAGGTTAACTAATGATTGTGAAAGCTGTTAGTTTTTTAGTATATTGGAAATTTTAATATGGTGGGAAATGTAAATATCATGGAGAGAAATTGTAATTTCATCATTTGCTTAAGTTATGCACCTAACGTGATCAAGTGAGTTTATATAAGTTAATAGAGGGGAAAAATAATAGGCATGCTATGTGTAAAGCCAATTCTCAAATTCAATACAAATTTTTTGTCCTCTTCTCTCAATTTCGAGCTTAATTTTGTCCTAATTCTTTCTCTCCTTCCATTCTTCTTCATCTCATTATTCACGTTTGAAACCAATTCTCCATTTATTTCTTGGTTTCCTACCTGAATCCCTTAAGTTGGATTGAGTGGAGTTTGACAATTATGGCAGAAAACTAAAGGAGAAGAAAGGCATAGGGCAATGGAAAAAGAAAGGGAACAATGAGCAGTGGAACCGTGGAACAGCGACAAGACAAGGATGGCGGTTTTTAAGAATAGCGGTTTCTAACAGCTTTTTCCAAGCATCTCCAGCATATTCTGGCACTGGGTTTCAAAAATGGATAGATCGGCTTACCACTATTTCGAAAAGGTAAGTCACGTGTAGCGATGGTAGTGTGTGAGGCAAAGAAGCTGTGGTCCAATGATTATAATGGTGTCAAAAAAAAAAAAAAAAAAAAAAGAGAATTGAGGTGTCTTTTTTTTTTTGTTTTATTTTTTTTGAGGTTTTCTCTCTTTTCTGATTTTTGAACAGCATATGCTGGAAATTTGTGTTCCCCCTTTGAAGTGTAAATTTTGAAATGAAAGAACGTGGAGTTAATTTTGAAATGAAAAAAGAAAAGAAAAAAATAAATTAATGATCTGAAATGAAATAAGAAATTAGGAAAAGAAGCGGAATACGTATATCACAAAAAAGAATAAAAAGGAGAAAAAAATTTTGAGCAGAAAAAAAGAAAAAGTTGGCAACTCACACTTGGATACCACATAAGCATTGAAAGTGGGGTGTGGATTAGTCACTTGGCAAGAAGCAGTGAGCAGGTATGTTGATCTTGCCATATGTGCAGCTACGCTAAACGTCACTACATTAGATAACATAAGATTTGACAGATTTTAAATTACAGAATTACATGTGAATTTAGTTAAATAAAATTGACTTTAAATGTACTTCTTTTAGTTACTAACCCAAAGTTTTGAACTTTTGAAAAGTTAGTGATCCAAATAAGAACCTCATCCACAACATTGGAATGATGCAATCCAAGGACTTTTTTGGTTTTTGGGACCTTTTTTCCCTTTTCCAGTGTTGCAATTCAATTTCTTGTGCAGATGTTCCAAAGTTAACATGCGGAAAATTCCAAAGTAAATAAGAGAAAAAATGGTAAGTGAATTGTGAGTTTTTGATAAAAAAAAAAGTGATTATTAAGTGTTAGATAAATAATTTCAATTTTGTGTAACTAATAATGTAGGTTTCAATTTTAAATTCATAATATTTTTTGCATCAAAATTTTTTGTCATGTAATAATAAAACATCGAGTAGAATCACTTGATATGCAAATCTAGTGGGTTGGCCATTTACCAAAATAAATTTGTGTCCAAAACAATTCACTCAGTCATCTCCATGGCAGTGTGATACATTTGGGCATGGTTTATGGCAAGGCCAATCCATTAGTGATTAAAGCCCACACGCATATCCATTAAGTAGGATGATGGTGTAAATCCATTAGTTGATCATTGGGGTATTCCATAAAGCTCAAGATTTGAGGCATATTGGACAATACCATGAGATAAAGTAGTATAAATAAAAATATTATTACTAAAAATTGCATTTTATATAATAATAATAATTAAAATAGTATAAAAAATCTAATAGAATTATAAATGTTTAATAAAAAATATTATTAAAATAATTATTAGAATATGAATTAATCATAAAAAATATTATTACATAGCCATTGTGGTTAGGTAAATGTGATGGAAGGACTGACATATGGTAATCATAGTATCTGCCCATTTATATGGCAAATAGAGCAAGTGAAATGTAGGCCCAAAGCAAAGAAGAAAGCGGGTACTTGAATGGGAGGGGGATTGTGCTCTCATATTGAATTTTCGGGCAAATGAGTCTCTAGTTGTTTTTTAAGATTTTTTGACTTGTAATTAGTAGATAGCATTTGGACATTATTTGATGGTTACCCTAACTCAAAAATGTGTTTAATTGCAACAACTAAATAATTTTTTGTATTGACACTAATCAAGGAAGTCCTCAACTAAAGCCAAGGACAATAGCCACTGATAAGTGTGTTAATAATTGTAGATAAGAGTTGGAAATTTTCAATTAAGGTTTAAAGAATCAGACCAAACCAACTAACTTGACTGAAAAAATTAAAAATCAGTTTAGTTACAACCCAAAAATCGCATTGGTTAAAATTAATCAAAGAATTGGTGAACCAGAATTGTTTATGTATGTGTGGTAATGAATGCAATATTAATTTTTTGTTTATTGTTTGTTGTTTATGAATATATGGTGTTCACATTGCAATAATCAAGTTACAAGAAACTTAACACATATTTAGTCTAATATGCATCCAATTTGATCTACATCTTATGGAATTTGTTTATTTAGAATCTAACTCTTCCCAACATCCAATATTCAGAGAAACATGACATGCAACGTAGCAACATGAAGATAGTAAGTAAATTCAAGAATACATGTCCAATATTGCCACATAAAGTACTGCTACCTATGTAAATACATAATCTAGCAAAAAAATCAAACAAAATATGGCTTTCTAACTACTTTAGTGAACAATTTGGGAATAGTATAAAAAACCATGAAATGACAATCATCTATGAAATTCTCAATGAACAAGAACCACCTTTGTCGCCAATAAGGGTTGACACAAAGAACAGACACGAAACCCAACAAGAATACAAGATACGTTGCTGTGAAACTTGCTAAGAAGAACACAGGATCAATGATGTCATGCCATTTTCCATTGCTTGCATCAAAAGATGGTGGCAGTTTCGATACATCAGTATTGCAACTTGTATCTAATGGAGGTCCGCAAAGAAATAGATTTCCTTCATAACTTTTGTTATCAAATGTGGTAAACTGTCCATTCATATCTGGAAGCCTACCTGATAAGTTATTGTAAGCCACACTAAAAACCTCTAGAAAGTGTAGGCTAATTAATTCTGAAGGAATTTCTCCACTCAATTTGTTGTAGGAAAGGTCTAGGCTCTCTATTTGACCAAAATTTCCCCAAGTCCTTGGAATTGAGCCAATCAACTGATTATGAGACAAGTTCAAGGTCAATATAGAGCTCAAATTTCCAAGTTCTATCGGTATTTTCCCTGTTAGTTGGTTACATGACAAATCCAATCCAGACACTAATTCAAGATGCCAGCCTTTATATACCATGAGCATAGCTTTTATCACCAAACTAATTTGAGCTTGTTGCACAAAGACACTACCTAAGCCTTCAAACATAAGATATCTATTCCCTAATATACTCTGGAAACTATAGGACATTGGGTAAATTAAGGGTACACTCATAATATCTTGTGCAAAATGAGATGTTTCTTTAGTCACTTTTCCAAAAGAGATGTGGCTAAAACAACTTGGTATTGGACCTGAAAATGAGTTATGCGAAAGGTCTAATATGCCTAGTTCATTTAACTGGCAGAGTTCTTTTGGTAACAAACCTCTCAAATTATTTTCTCTTAGTTGAAGAACTCTCAAAGAGGACAAATTGCCAATTGATGTTGGAATTTCACCAGAAAAAGAATTACTTCCAATATTCAACATCATCATATCAGAAGAATTGAATAATGTTTCTGGAATTGTACCTGTGAATTCATTCCCTTCCAAATTCAAATGCTTTAATTGTGATGACCATTTTAAGCAAGAAGGAAGAGTGCCCGAAAGATTGTTATAAGAAATATCAAGAACAGATAAGCTGGACGTAAGCAATTCACATGGAATTGTTCCTTCAAGCTTATTAACTGCCATATTTAGTATTGTTGAACTTAGATTCCCAATGAAGGTAGGAATTTCACCTGATATGCAGTTGTCACTTATATTCACAATCCTAAGGCTCAAGTAATGATGGATCCAATTTGATAGAGTGCCTGTAAACTGATTTCCATCGAGGTACAAGGAGAACAGTGAAGTTTTATTGGACATCTTTGGCACCTGACCACTTAATTGATTGTTTGAGAGCACCAAAACATCCAACATAGAGGAATTTGCAAACAAAGTGTCTGAAATTTCTCCTGAAAACATGTTGTTGGATAGATCTAAATGGGACAAATGGTGCAAGCTTCCAACAGAGAATGGAATGCTACCATCAAAAGCATTTGCTGAAAGATTGAATGCTTTTACAATTGGAATAGTACTATCAATATTTTGAAGCTTTCCATGAAAGTGATTGTTTGAGATATCTATATACTTTACGACAAAGCTAGAATTGGAGGATAAATCAAATGAACCCACAAAGGAGTTATTTCTAAGACTTAAAAACTCCAATTTAGTATTGTTTTCAAGCAACCAAATGGGGAACGTTCCTGTGAGGTTATTATGGGAGAAATCGATGACTTTCAGGTCAGTTTGGTGAGTGAGAAAATGAGGAATATTGTTAAGTCTACAGTTTGACATCCTAATAACTTTAAGTTGAACTATAGGTAGCCAGTCATATGAATATTGAGTTTGGACCTCTAGCTTAGGGTTATCACTTGATAACAACAACACTTCAAGATTTGTGTTATTGGCAATTGAGAAAAAAGAGAATTGACCCCAAAAGAGATTATTACTAAGATCAATATACTTGAGGGATCTAAGAGTAGCAAATGGAAATGATGAAATATTCTCTTCAAGTTTGTTTGATGACAAGTCTAAGTATGTAAGAGATGTCAATTTGCCAAGACAGGATGAATTAATTCCACTAAGATTATTGTAGCTAAGATCCAATTCTTGAAGGTTCTTCAGTGAACACAAACCTGAAATAAAAAATAATACAATATCTAAAATTTTCCATAAAAGACAAAAGGTTATTGCTACTTTTCAACATTGGTAAAGTGTTCACAATTACCTTTCTGAGCTATAGATACATTTAGATTATTGTAATCTAAAAATAAAGCTTTGAGAGAAGTCATTTGCCCAAAATCTGTTCCAAAAAGAAAACAAATATATTAAGAAATTAGGTTGAAACCATAAAAGAATTCAAATAAATGCAATTCCAATTTAGCATTTGACAAAATATTATGCTAAATTTCATAACTTCATATTGGATTCAACCTTAGAGACCCTAAATTGGCTTAATGTCAATGATGAAATACAATATTTGATAATATGATCATAAACTTTTAAAAACCAAAGCATTCACATGTTGTATAAGAGCTAATCCCTTGGCTTTGTGTTGTATGCAATAGACAAGGAAAAAAACTATTGATAGAGAAGCTATATGGACTTAGATAGTGATAGTCTAGATTTTTTTTTGTTTTTCATTAAGAAAATTTATACGTGCAAATATAAAAAGAAATGTAATACATATATAAGAAAAATAAAAAAGAATACATATATTAGTCAATTTCTTTGAATTATTGTTTTATTTGCCATACTAACAAATTTATTTTTTTTCCAAAAAAGTAGTCACATAATTATTTTAAGGATCATAAGTAAGTATGAGTAAAAAACAATTAGATTAGACACTAAATTTAAACTAAAAATAAATATAAAAGTATAAAATTTCTAATAAATGCAAAGAATACTATTTCTTTGAATTATTGTTTTATTTGCCATACTAACAAATTTATTTTTTTTTCCAAAAAAGTAGTCACATAATTATTTTAAGGATCATAAGTAAGTATGAGTAAAAAACAATTAGATTAGACACTAAATTTAAACTAAAAATAAATATAAAAGTATAAAATTTCTAATAAATGCAAAGAATACTAGTAAATTAAAGAAAAGAAAAAACAAAGCCTAAAATAAAGAAAAGGATTAGAGGCTAAGTTTGAACTAACAATAAGGAAAGTCTAAGAATGCCTTTATAAACAATAGGTGCCTACAATTTGATGAGATTTGGGGAAGGAAAAAGTTTATGAGTAACATTAAAAGAAATTGTGAGGGTAAAAGAAGCTTTTAGTGTGACAACTTAAGTAAAAATGGATACCTTATATAAATTCCTAGAAAATGTGAAGGATGCCAATAAATTGAAGGAAAGAAAAGAAAGGATGGAGAAAAAGAAAAAGATTAGAGATTTAATTTGAAGTAGCAATAAATTTAGGGAATTGGCAACAACTTAAAGGGAGCATGTGATAAAGGCCGGAAAAAGAAAAAAGAAAGATTTTGGGGCACTTTGGGAAAACAACAATGCTGTTGAAGACGAGCTATAAAGATTACTGGTGGACTGATACCACGAAGGTTTTATAAGGTTTGCAATTTAGGAGTATACTCATCAAACACACAAAAACCCAATGGAAAAGAGCAAGCAGTACCTGGCAGCATTGTTAGGTTATTCCCATAAAGATTCAAAATTTCTAAGTTCTTCAAACTTGTTAAATCTGCAGATATATATATAAAAAGGAAAATAAATATAAAGAAAAAAGAAAAGGAGAAAAGAAAGATTTTGGGGCAATTTGAGATTGCCGGTGGACTGGTACAGCAATGAAGGTAGGGTCCATGAGGTTAAATGTCTTTTCTTCTCATTCTTCTTGTTTATTTTTTCTGATTGTGTGGTTATGGCATTTTCTCCTTCTCGATGTATTTTTTTTTTTCTTCTTCTCTTTTCTTCGTTTATCAAAGTTTTCTAATGAATTAAATGAAGCTTTTCAACACTTGCACTCATCAAACACACAAAAAATCCCATGAACTAGAGGAAGCAGTACCTGGCAGCATTGTTAGTCCATTGGAAGAAAGATCCAGAGTTTCTAAGTTCTTTAAGCTTGCTAAATCTGCAGATATATATATATAAAGAAAAATAAATATAAAGAAAAAAGAAAAGGAGAAAAGAAAGATTTTGGGGCAATTTGAGATTGCCGGTGGACTGGTACAGCAATGAAGGTAGGGTCCATGAGGTTAAATGTCTTTTCTTCTCATTCTTCTTGTTTATTTTTTCTGATTGTGTGGTTATGGCATTTTCTCCTTCTCGATGTTTTTTTTTTCTTCTTCTCTTTTTCTTCGTTTATCAAAGTTTTCTAATGAATTAAATGAAGCTTTTCAACACTTGCACTCATCAAACACACAAAAAATCCCATGAACTAGAGGAAGCAATACCTGGCAACATTGTTAGGTTGATTCCTAAAAAGATCCAAAATTTCTAAATTCTTCAAACTGGTTAAATCTGCAGTATATATATGAAAAGGAAAATAAATTAAGTAAAAGTGATGGATATCTTATATAAGATATTAAATTCCTAATAAATGTGAAAGATAATAGTAAATTGATACAAAGAAAAGAAAAAGATGGGAAAAAAAAAGATTTGAGATTTAATTTGAAATAGTAATAAATTTAGAGAAAATTTCCATGAAAAAGGGCAAGCCGGCAGTATTGTTAGTTGATTCCAATAAAGATTCAAAATTTTTAAATTCTTCAGGCTTATTAAATCTGCATATATATATATATATATGAAAGGGAAAATAAATGTCAAAAAGAAAAGAAAAAGGAAAAAAAAAGATTTTGTGGACTGGCACAGCAACGAAGGTGGGGTCCATGAGGTTAAATGTCTTTTCTTCTCATTCTTCTTGTTTATTTTTTTCTGATTGTGTGGTTAAGGCATTTTCTCCTTCTTGGTGTTTTTTTTTTTTCTTCTTCTCTTTTCATGGTTAATCAAAGTTTTCTAATGAATTAAATGAAGCTTTTCAACACTTGCACTCATCAAACACACAAAAATCCCATGAACTAGAGGAAGCAGTACCTGGCAGCATTGTTAGTTGATTGAAAGAAAGATCCAGAGTTTTTAAGTTCTTCAAGCTTGCTAAATCTGCAGATATATATATAAAAAGGAAAATAAATATAAAGAAAAAAGAAAAGGAGAAAAGAAAGATTTTGGGGCAATTTGAGATTGCCGGTGAATGGTACAGCAATGAAGGTAGGGTCCATGAGGTTAAATGTCTTTTCTTCTCATTCTTCTTGTTTATTTTTTCTGATTGTGTGGTTAAGGCATTTTCTCCTTCTCAGTGGCTTTTTTTTTTTTCTTCTTCTCTTTTCTTTGTTTATCAAAGTTTTCTAATGAATTAAATGAAACTTTTCTACACTTGCACTCATCAAACACACAAAAATCCCATGAAAAAGAGCAAGCAGTACCTGGCAGCATTGTTAGCTGATTCCAAGAAAGATCCAAAATTTCTAAGTTCTTCAAGCTTACTAAATCTATAGATATATATATGAAAAGGAGAATAAATTGAGTAAGAGAGACCAATTCTAGGGGAAAAGAAAAGAACAAAACAAATTAAATTCAAAGAATTGCGATACCTGTTGTGGAAACAAATGCTGCCAAATTGTTCGAACCAAGATACAATGTCCTAAGTGATGTAAGGGTACATACAAAGGGCAGGATGCTGCTATTGAATCTATTGCCCGATAGATTCAATACTATCAAATTCTTCAGAGACTTGAAATCTAAAATACATAAAATATTTAATAATTATTCCCCTAAATGCATTTATGAATCTACCAATATTATTATATAAAATTCACATCACATATATAATAATAGTGTCTAATTTCACTACACGTATACAATATGTCTTAATTAAAATATTGAAAATGATAAAAAAATTAAAAAATAGTTTATACTTTAAATATATATAAATTATATTATAATAATTTGATTTATGAATAAAATAAAAATTTTTCTTATAATTTATTTATTTTTTAAAAAATTATGTAATATAACTAAAAATTCAATAACATGTATAATTAAGTCAAATAAAAATTATACAAAAAATTGATGAAAAATACAAAATTATAAAATATTTTGTAATTTACAGTTTCAAAAGTTTATAAAAAAAATTATCACTATTATTTATCTTTTCTGATGATGAAACAATAAGAAAATTTTTTTTAAAAAAAAAAAGTAAAGAAAGGAAAAGAAAAGGAATGATGTTTTTACCTTGGACCTTTGGGGGATCACTGAAATCGTTAGAGCTTACATCCAACGTCTCTAGGTGTTCGAGAGCCTTTAATTCTAAGGATAGATTATAGTTGTTTCACCAAGAAATGAAAACATATATGTACTAATTTCGTGCATGCATATGTTGAAATAAAAAAGTTTTTGACTATGAGATCAATTTCCCTCAATCAAAATGCAAAAATTGAAGTTAAAAGGCTATACTTCAAGTAATTTTATATCCATCTAGTTGTTATATTTATCTTTTTTTTTTTGAGTAATGTCAAAATTGATTTTTACTTTATACTTTATATGAGAAAAATATCTTTTATTTTTTATTCTCTTTATAATTCTCTTTTTATATTAGTTTTTGTATAGTGAGATGATATGAGTTTAACCATTAATAAGGTTTAATTTGACTAGCCAAAGGGAAATTAAGTTAAAAAAAAAAAAACATCTTTGGATAGTCACATTTTTATAAAATTGTCTCATGTTTTTGAAGTTAAGAATTTTAGTAATGCATACCTTTCATTATATATCCCTAAAGTTTCAACTTATAAGTTAGATCTTTTATTTTTATTTACTGTTTTTTTGTCAAACTTTTCTATATGACAAAATAAACTTCTTGCATCTTATAAATTTCATTATATTCACATCATACATGATTTGACAAAGATTGATATAAAAAAAAATTTATGATCATGTCTAAGAGGGTGTTTTGTTTAATTTTGTTGGATCATGTAGTGCTCTAGTTCAAATTCCTTTTCCAAGAACTACTTAAGAATGTTTTTTACTAATGAAAATTATCATTTGAAATTTAAAATGATAAATGACTAAAAAAATTAAATGAAATTTTTTTTTTAAAGTTTGATAAAAGATAATTTGAGTACCTTCAACCGGGAAAAAATCCTTTAAAATTGTTGGAACTCAGATTCAGACTTCTCAACGATGTAATTTCACCCAAAGACAGTAAGGATATTGTTTTGGAAGTTGTTCCCAATAAAGATCTAGGACTTCCAACTTCTTCAAATTGGAAATCTTCTCAAAACCTGCAGGAACAATTTTCTTGGTTATGCAACAAATCCCTTAAATAAATACAGAATGATTATGTTTCTGCTTATGCATTTACAAGACAAGTTAATCTTAGAAACAATTGAACCAATATCTATAATCATGACTTTCCCGATTAAGACATTAAAACAATTTTTAACTCAAAAATCTCCTGTGTAACAGAAGCTAACTCAGCTATGTCTGCAGATCTGTGTGGGTTTGGAATCACTGTGCACATGAAAACAAGAGGCAAAGAAGGAAAAGTAAAGAAGTGTATATGTACCATGATTCTGGTAGCAATCATTAAACCCATTGTCATGCAAGTCTAGCTTGTGCAACTCCTCAAAAGGAAGAAACAAGGACACATTTAAAAGCCAAATTCTTTCACTATCACCAAGCATGTGGTTCAGGCTAGTGTTATTGAGAAAGAGCTCAATCACTCGGCCAGTGGTGCTATTACACTTGACTCGTTCCCAGCTGCAGCAGTCAGATGCCAGATCATCAGTCCAGGAAGGAAACGCAAGCTCTGTCCTCACCCCACTTGACTCGAAGTAGTCCCTGATACTTAATAAACCCAACCTCTCTTCCTCTAGGCAACTCTCATAACCACTCAAGCATATTAAATTGACCAGAACCCAAAACACATGTTTCCTGGAAAAACAGAACTCCATTGTCATGCAAATTAACAAGCACAAAAAGAAAAATTGGAAAAGTTTTTTAATTTTTGCACACACCATTGTAATTGCCGAGGCACCTATATATAGAACAGCACATGAAAAGGAGTCAATTTTGTAATGCCAGACTCAGATCCACATGCCGTGTCATAAAAGGTAGACCAATGAGAAGCATCACTGTTACATCGGTGCAGTAACACTCCTGTGGCGCCTTTGAACCCGCTAAAACTGTTATCGAATAATAAATAAAAAAAGAGAACATGTAGTCTCTTCCTTATTGATCAAAGGTAATTAGAGTTAATTTGACCTGACAGAAATAATATATTATATTATTATAATTATTAATTATATATTTATAATATTTTGATAAAATACTATAATTAAAAATAAAATTATAAATATATATTTAATATAAATTTATTATTAAATTATGTTAAATTTAAACTATTCGAATATTTAATATCTCATTCAATAACCTAAGTGATGGGTATAATAGGAGACTCCTTATCAAGAACCAGAGAATTGAAGCTGAAAGAAAATGTAAATGAACCGAGAAGCCATTAGGTGGTCATAGGTAGTTTTGGTGTGCCGAGGGTTACTGTACTTTTTGGCATAACACATATTAAATTATTAGGATAATTGTTTTACTTAAATTTCAGAATTAATTTTTCTGAAATTATAAAAATATTATCGTTAATTTTTTTATAAAATAATAAAATTTAAAAATATATTCATATTTCTATCAAATATTTAAATTAATTTTTATAAATTTTTTCTAAATTCCAATAATTTTTCACTCATCTTATGTTTCATTAAAAATATTTTTATATATTATTTTACAAAAATAATGATGGGTAGATGAGAAAGTCATTGCTACCCCTTCTCACGGGGAAAGAAAAAAAAGTAAACTAAAAATACAAAAAAAAAAAAAGGCGAAACTTGTGACACGGGTTGAGAGACCAGTGGAAAAGATGAAAGATCCTAATGGCAATTTTCAGATTGTGATATAGTCTTCCAATGACAACCGTATAGGTCATTGTCTTCGGTACCTGTCGATCAAGAAATTACACAAGCAAACAACTATGAACAAGAAAATAGGATACAGATGTTTTGTCTCCTGAAAATAAAAACTTATACAAATGACAATCGTTTAGACTGACTTCCAGTCAACGTCAATGCCCTTTATTTAGTATTTACAAGAAATAATATGCCAAGTTGCCAATAGTTATTGGGGAGGCTGCCGTATCATCTCCAAAATATGAAAGGTAGACCAATGAGAAGCACTTGCCGTGTAATTAAAAGTACACCAAATGAATGGCATCACTATCACAATATGACAACAAAATCAATGGTTACATGGATCTAGTTGCTAGATAGAATAAGAATTAGATAAGAAGAAGTCTTTGCATCTAATTTATTAACATCCTATTGCTATCCTTAAAGCATCTTGATAAACATGTCATGAGCCACTTCCTAATTGATAAAAAAAGAGTCTGTTTTGTAATTACTGCAACAATGTCCTACTAATACACTTATTTTCCTATCTCGTGTTAAAAAAAGATGACCTTGACCTTCATTATTATTCTCTTTATAATTAAAAGATCATTTTTCAAGTTAGATGTATTAATCTCTCATTTATAACTGTTTTTCCATTAAATTTAAAATTATGATCTTTTTATCCTATATTTATTATATTTTTTACACATAAAATTTAAATTTTTCAAAAATACGTTCAAGACTTAATTAAAAAAAAAAATGAAGAGTAATTTCTTAGAAATCTAACTCATTGACCTACGTATCTTGCAAAGATTTTGTTTTCCACGTTGACACGGGCAGAATAGACAAGTTCAATGCCCACTCAAATTTCTAAATTCTATTGATATTTCCTTTGGTAGTTAGTTACAAGATAAATCCAATACAAATTGAGTTTGTTATTGCCACCAACTCAATTTGTATTGGATTTTTTAATCGGAATACAAATATTCGAGGTAGAAGACATTTTTGTTACAATACTGTAACTGGGAATAGTTAGGATAATGTCAAGAGAGGCACTCCTTAAGGAATTCAATTAAAAGATACAACTGCACAATTTAACAGCATAACTAGACAACATTTAACTCCTTAAGCCATGCAGTATGTTGAGGAGTAGGATCCGGTCTCCCTTCAGTAATTGCCTTTTCAGAGGGGGAATAGAACCAACCATTTCTCCATTTGAACTGCAAGATTTTAGTGAGAAAGATGGAATTAGAATTTCCATTTTCATCCAATGATACAAAAGGATGGGACTCTCTCTTCACTTAACTCTTTGCCTTCCAAAGGTTCATGTATTATATAATCTGCTAAATTAAATGATACCTCAAATTTCTTTGATCTGCTAAACTAAATGCTGGAACCACTATTATTAGATAAAGACCACAGACCACTGCATCAATTTATTGAATTCCTGTAAAAAGAAATATGCGGTAAGATAGATAGCCACAAACAAACATTCATAACCAATACACGAAATAGGAAGAAATAGGCTTAAAAAACAAGAAATCCAATAATTATTTGCAGGAGAAGCAACCCCACATATCCACACAAATACTTTCACTCTGTTTTGCCCAAAAAGCTTTATGGATTGACCCCTCAATTCCTAAAGTCTCAATTTAGTACTTTCCTCACAAATTTGACTCATCTATAAAAAATTGTGCACTTTTGTCCTAGTAAAATCATGGCCACAGATAATCAATCCTATTACCATTTTCATATAAACTCAAAGTCAAGTTTTAATATTTGATGGAGATTTCTATGAATATTGAAGCTCGCGAAAGAAGGCAATCTTTATCTCACAAATTTTGTGGTAGTCGCTAATTATTATCAATAACTACCGGTAGAAGAGAGTTCTACAGTGAGGTCAAATGGGAGATGAGAGACTATAAGCAAAATGTCAAGAGAGATGCAAGTGCAATGAGGATCATTCAGCAGGCCGTGAGCAAAATTATTTTTCCTAGAATGTTGGGTGTCAAAAGCCAAAAATGCATGAGAAATATCACAAAAGGAATTCAAAGGCTCGAAACTTCAAAATATGCGAAGACAATTTGATAAGCTTTCTATCAAAGAGAAAGAAAGGATGAACCAAGATCTGAATGGGCCCCACCAAGGGTGCTAATTCCTACCCGCTAGTTAAGGGAGAAAAATGAGCGCACATGCGGTCCACATCAATCAGAGGTGATCCCGTTCATGGCGCAGTTACAGATTTTGTTTTTGTGCGGCCATTGATTGCGCAGCATCATGCCTAACTGTTTTTTCAGGTTTGAATGGGACAGGGGGGTGGAAGTGAAGTAGATCATTAAAATGATGGCATCTGCACTTCTACTGTTTTCGTTGAGTATTTTTATTTTAATTTCTTTTTTAATTTATTTATGATTAATAAATAAATTATATTTATAAAAAATATAAATAAATATAAGAAGTATTAATTGTTACCAACAATTCATTCAAAGATGACGTGAATGTTACATGACTACAAAATAAACAGTGGCCTCCCACTATCACCGCAAGAAATAAAAAAAGACGGGAAAAAGTTAAACAGAAAACAGCAAAGCCAAAGGAATTTTATGTCATATCGGTGGTTCTGTCCCACGCTCGTTGTGAATAAACAACATAAGGTGCCTATATTTTAATATCAAAATTTTTGTAACGTTGGGACCAAAACAAAACAGTAGTCGTTAAATAAATTTGGCTAATTTAACATAACATAATATATTATATTATTATAATTATTAATTATATATTTACATTATTTTGATAGAATTTTATAATTAAAAATGGGATTATAAATATATATTTAATATAAATTTACATTAAAATTATATTAAATTTGAACTATTAAATATTTAACAACGATGTAAGTGATGGGTATAATAGAAGACTTCTTACCAAGAACCAGAGAACTGAAGCACGCAAATGAACTCAGAAGTCATCAAGGTGGTCATACATAACTTTTCGTGTACCAGAAAAGGGTTACTGCACTCTTTGACGTAACACGTATTTATGATTGATTTTCTTAGAATTTTAGAATTAATTGTTTTAAAATTATAAAAATATTATCATTAATTGTTTTTATAAAATAATAAAACTTAATATATATCTATATTCTTATTAAATATTTAAATTAATTTTTATAATTTTTTTTTAATTATTCTAATAATTTTTAGTCATGATATGTTTTATTAAAAATATTTTTATATATTATTTTACAAAAATAATGATGGTAGACGAGAAAGTCATTGCTACCCGGTCTAAGGAGGAAAGAAAAAAAAGTAAACTGAAAATATAAATAAATAAATAAACAAAGGCGAAACTTGTGACTGGGGTTGAGAGACCAGTGGAAAAAATGAAAGATGCTAATAGCAATTTTCAGATTGTGATATAGTCTTCCAATGACAACCGTATGGGTCATTCTCTTCGGTACCTATCAATCAAGAAATTACACAAGAAAACAACCTTGAACAGGAAAATAGTGCACGGATGTTTGGTCTCCTAGAAACAGAAACTTAAACAAATGACAACCGTATGGGTCATCGTCTAGACTGACTTCGAGTCAACGTCAATTCCCTTTATTTAGTATTTACGAGAAATAATATGATAGTTATTGGGGAGGCTGCCGTATCACATGGGTTCACAAAAAATAGATTAAATGTAAATTATATAAGTTAAATAATACATGATATTAAAATTATTATTAATATTATATATTTTTATAAATATCTTGAGTATAAATTTTAATTAATATTAATTAAAAAAATAAAAAATTAGATAATAAAAATATTTTATAATTTTTTTGTTTTCTTAAGCACACAAATAGTAAATATTATAAATTTTTATTTTTCCTTTATTTTACATATCAAATATATTTTGTTATTCTTTGAAATATAAAAATATTTTTTTTCTAATTTTTTTATTTTTCAATTTGACATAATATATTATATTATTATAACTATTAATTATATATTTATAATATTTTAATAAAATATTATAATTAAAAATGAGATTATTAATATATATTTAATATAAATTTATATTAAAATCATGTTAAATTTGAACTATTGAATATTTAACATCTAATTCAACAACGACGTAAATGATGGGCATAATAGGAGACTCTTTACCAGTGAACTAAAGCCTAAAAGAAAACGCAAATGATCCCAGAAGCCATCAAGGTGGTCATACGTAGTTTTTGGTGTACCTGATGAGGGTTACTGCACCTTTTTAACGTGACACGTATTAAATTATTAGAATAATTGTTTTATTTAGAATTTCAGAATTAATTTAACTGAAATTATAAAAATAATATCGTTAATTTTTTTTATAAAATAATAAAACTTAATATATATTCATATCTATCAAATATTTAAATTAATTTTTACAAATTTTTTTTAATCATTTTAATAATTTTTACTCGTCATATGTTCCATTAAAAATATTTTTATATATCATTCTACAGTAATAATGATGGGTAGTTGAGAAAGTCATTGCTACCCTGTCTCACAAGTAAAGAAAAAGAAAAGCAAACTAAAAATACAAATTAAAAAAAAAAAAGGCGAAACTTGTGACACGAGTTGAGAGACCGGTGGAAAAACTGAAAGATCCTAATGGCAATTTTCAGATTGTGATATAGTCTTCCAATGACAACCGTATAGGTCATTGTCTTCGGTACCTGTCGATCAAGAAATTACACAAGCAAACAACTTTGAACAAGAAAATAGGACACAGACATTTTGTCTCCTAGAAATAGAAACTAAACAAATGACAATCGTCAAGATTGACTTCCAGTCAACGTCAATGCCCTTTATTTAGTATTTACAAGAAATAATATGCCAAGTTGCCAATAGTTATTGGGGAGGCTGCCGTATCACCTTCAAAATATGAAAGGTAGACCAATGAGAAGCACTTGCCGGTGTAATGAAAGGCAGAAAGGCAGACCAAGTGAGAAGTACTTGCAAGGCAAACTAAATGAACAGTATCACTTTCACAATATGACAACAAAATCAATGGTTACATGGATCTAATTGTTAGATAGAATAAGAATTAGATAAGAAGAAGTCCTTACATCTAATTTATTAATATCTTATTATTATCATTAAAGCATCTTGATAAATATGTCATGAGTCACTTCCTAATTGATCAAAAAAGAGTTAATTTTATAATTATAAAATCAATGTACATACAATATAAAAAAATTTTTTATATATAACTTAAAAAAGAAGAAAAGTATACCAAATATGATTTTTTTTTTAATATATATATTATAAGATAATATAATTTAATAATTAATTATTATTAATTTGATAAATTAAATTTTTTAAAAATATTTATAAAATTTGAATTTTAATTATAAATATACAATATATATATATATATATATATATTTATTTTATTTTTTAATTTAATCAAAATTTTAAATATACATTTTTAAAAAATTATTATATAAGTATTAGTTTAAAATATATTTAAAATACGATATCATATAAATTGATTAGTTTAATTTTATTATATAATAAATTAATATAATTTTTCATTAATGATATATGAAATAAAATTTTAGTAAAATATATATAATATTTTATTAAATTTTAAAATAAAATATAATATAATAATTTTTTTATAAATATTTTTTTATTATATTTAATATCGTTATTTAAATAAATTATAAAAATTATAAATATAAAAAATATTTTAACTTATTTTACAAATTTAGAATATCTTTTCACCTATTACAATTGAAAACATTACTTGTAATAATAAATTATAAAAAAGATACAATCTCTTGTAGATATTAATATTTCATAATTACAATAATATCTCACTAATTCACCACTTTTTCTATTTCGTGTTATAAAAAATAGATTTTAATTTTTCACCGTTATTTTCTCTATAATTAAAGTATAATTAAAAAATATTTTTTCAGTTGATCTTTTATCCTATATTCATTTTTTTTTCAAAGATATTATTATACACAAAATTTAAATTTTTCAAAATCACCCCCACGAAAAAGAAAACAGTAATTTCTTAGAAATCTAACTCATTGACCTACGTGTCTTGCAAGGATTTTGTTTTCCACGTTGAAACGGACAGAATAAACAAGTTCAGTGCCCACTCAAATTTCTAAATTCTATCGATATTTCCTTTGTTAATTAGCTACAAAATAAATCCAATCCAAACATATATGTTGGATTTTGTTATTGTCACCAACTCAACTTGTATTGGATTCTTTTATCGGAATACAAATATTCGAGGTAGAAGACATTTTGGTTACAATACTGCAACTGGGAATAGTGAGGCTAAGGTCAGCAGAGGCACTCCTTAAAAGAATCAATTAAAAGACACAACTGCACAATTTAACAGCATAACTAGACAACGTTTAACTCCTTAAGCCATGCAGTTTGTAGAGGACTAGGATCCGGTCTCCCTTCCTTCAGTAATTGCCTTTTCAGAGGGAGAATAGAACCAACCATTTCTCCATTTGAACTGCAAGATTTTAGGGAGAAGGATGGAATTAGAATTTCCATTTTCATCCAGTGATACAAAAGGATGGGACTCTCTCTTCACGTAACTCTTTGTATTCCAAAGGTTCATGTATTATATAATCTGCTAAATTAAATGATACCTCAAATTTCTTTGATCTGCTAAACTAAATGCTGGAACCACTATATTATTAGATAAAGACCACAGACCACTGCATCAATTTATTGAATTCCTGTAAAGAGAAATATGTGGTAAGATAGATAGCCACAAACAAACATTCATAACCAATACACGAAAAAGATAAATATTGCAGTTGAAACACCCTACCTCTTTAACAGCTATTGGGAAGTGGGCAACAGCCCAGGAGTAAGCACTTGATCTTTCTATAGCAGCATCAAATGTAACCCCTTTTATGCAGCTGCTGTAGAAGCAAGTTCTGCGATAAGGCTGGACACCTAAAAATAGCACTGTAAACTAGCTCATTTCATGATACAATTTTAAATTATAATGGTGGACTTGATGTTAGCAATGGTGATGCAGAAAATATTGGAGGGGAGGATTTAAGGTTGTTGAGGTCTAGATTTTATCAGAGTTTGGGAAATCCAAATATTAGGATTTTAAGTATGGAATTTAAACTTATATCACTTAGATAAATTATGAAGAGCAATAGAGATAGAGAAAACTCAATTGTGTCCCACTAATAGAATTAAAGGACTGCCAGCTTCATACTCAGAACTTCTAGAATCAGTCTTACTCCCAGGGCAAGACAAGAGAGCCTCAGAGACATATTAGAGGCATAAAATGAATATACTCAGAGACTTCCTACCAAGAAATGCCCTAAAATAACATTAAGGACAACCAATGGAGAACATGAAAAAAAATTAGAAATTCAAATCCAGGAGCAAGGCAAGTAAAAAAGTTACCTCTCCAAATCAAAGCCTCCAATGCCAACTACATAATCCAAGTCTACTTTTCCATATTATGTCTGCTTCAAATGAGCCATGTGATTAATGTTCTGCATTAAGAGGCACAAGCTCACTCTAAGTCAGCTCACAAAGAAATTCAAGTTGTAACGAAAGAAAGGGCTCAACATAAACAGCAGAATACATACCCGTATGCGCTGCACTAAAGAAGAAATCACTTGCTCACCAACCAGATCAGTCTAGTAAAAATAAAAATAACTGATATTAGTTACAACTAGAGAGGTTCTACAACTAAAACAAATGCAAGACTGAACCTTGATGTTTGTTGACAAACATTGAAGGTCAGATTATTAGCCACAATAATTGGACGACACATACTGACACATATTTCATTTTTGTGTTGTCTCAATTCAAATAGAAAGCTTCATTTCATGGCATGCAATTTCAAGCACCTGGGCAACATTGATTACCAGAAAAGCTAATCTAGAAGCATTAAAAATATTTCTGGGAAAAAAAATCCCAGTCTCAGCTAACCAGCTCTTTCATCATGTCTGTCAGCAAAAGAATACCTTATTTACTATAATTCTGTCAAAATAAGAATACCTTACTCCAAATGCAAGGAATACCCAAGCAATGCAAAGTGACAGAAGTTTAATGAAGAGCACTGCAAACTACAAATGCAAAGAATACCTTATTTATTATAATTGTGTCAGCATAAGCAATTTGCTCAACTGCCTCATTTAGTACTCCCTTTGGCTTGACTTCATCCAAATGAAAAGTAACATACTTAGCAACAACTAAAGTGACAACACTGTAAAACTTCACATCATTGAAAAACTTATCCTCAGCATAAAAAGTCTGAATGATTGGGGCAGGATTTGCCAAACCTACAGAAGTGAAACCGGGGTGTCATCAAACAGTTACAGGGAAGTTTGCTTGATGCATGGAACTAGTTTCATATATATGAGAGAAGCTAAGCTACACAAGACTATCCTTCTCTAAGATTACAGATCACAAAAAATTTGAGATAAACAACCTCTAATGCTTATAATCTAGATTTAGGTCTGTTTCTGGTATTAATATCCTACCTGTAGTCTCTATTACAATAAGATCAAATTTTCCATTTTTACCCTCAACCAATTCCCTTATCATCCTCGCAAGATCACCCCTTACTGAATAGCACAGACAACCATTGTTCAGCATAACAATGTCCTGAGCCCCAGTAGTTTTTGCAGCCACTAGGGAACCATCAATGTCAACGTCACCATACTGCAAATTCAACAATAGGAAACAAATTGATTCAACAATATATAATCAATTTAAAAGTATATCTACAAGTTAAGATTACATCCATTGTAAGTATCAAACAACAAGCTTCAAGACCAGAATAATTTTTTGTAAAGTGACATAACCATCACTAAGCCAAAAAAAACAAAAAAAAAATTCCCCTTGTCATATTATCAAGACAACAAAAATTCTCCAATCCAATAAATTAACACAAGGATCCAAAATTCATCTCTATATATCTCATTCTCTATCACTGCTATGTGCTTCCCATGGTCTGTAGTCAATATATGGTTGAGCAATGTTGTCTGTCCATCACAACAGGGAAGCATGTCAAACAACTAATCAACAAGCCAATTCAAACCTAATTTAGAAGTACGCAACTGCTCCCATCACATGCAAGAAAATCCATATCAATTCACAACAGAGAAGAAATGCCGCAACAGTTATTACTCATTAGTAAGGTATGCCTAGACAGCTTACAGCACTCTCAACATCTTTTGTCAAAGAAAGAAAAGAAATTGAGAAGGCCACATTATTAAAGTATAAAATTTAACTCTTACAAGCCACTCTTAGCAAAGCTAACTTGCATATAGTCTAAAATTTTAAAGAAGTTGTATATCATTTCCAGGAAAGAATTCATGAAGAAAATCACCCAATATTTCTCAACCTTACATAATTGGGAGTTTTATGCCTTCCCAAAACCCAAGAAACTGCTAATGATACCCTTGAGGTGTACAAGCCCACCACCAATACAACTTGGCCAATTTGAATAAGCCAGTAAAGGAACTCATTCCCTGGGCTGTAATTGCATTGTTTCTTCAAAAACTCAAACTTGTCAACTTTGACAGATCTACAAAATCTGATCATAAAATGCAGACAGCAGCAGTCTACCAACAGAATGATTAAAATAGAGGAATAACTCTGAGAAGACCTTCAAGGATATTAAAAATTGTGGAAAACACCAGACAGCTCAGACAAAACAGCAAATACCCACAGAGTTTGGTTGAAAGAAGGAAAAGCCAGAAATTTAACATATGACTATGTTTATGAGGGTTGGAGACTTATCAGGACTTTTGTTGCACTATAAAATGAGATAGGGGAAAACATAATACATCAATGTCCTACTTTAGATCCCATATATGTTGTCATTTAATGCCCTTAAAACCTATTGGCATACTTTCATTCTGGAACTAGAAAGGGCTGATAAGGGTGTCAAAAAAATATATATGTCATTGAATGATAAGCAATTTCTCTCTCTTTATTTTCCAAACTGTCAGTTGATTTATATGTCCATCGAGCAATATTTTCTTCCACTAATTTTTTCTAGTTATTTTGCTCTGTGGGATAGATATAATTACATCAACAAACAATTTTAAAAGAGCTGGTATGGAAGTCCATGCAATCTAATATGACAGTGCATACTTAGACCATCAGAATGGAAAGGTACTGCTTGTGTAAACAATAATGAATCACCATGCAAACCTAAGCTGTTCAACTTCATCCTCTCTTTTGTGTGAGGGGGGTGAAGACAACAGGAAACTGAATTTTGATGAACAGTTACTCTAAAGCAAAGAGATTGTGCAACTAGATGAGGGAAATTTGATAGCAAAAGTGGAAATATCATGTACCTCAATAACTCTAGGTTTGAACATTGCATGACTCCCTATCCTATGGTCACTCCTCTTCCCCCTCTTTTACTTTAGGGAAATAGGATGCTAATGCTTCTGTATATTGACAGCTATTGCAAGTAAATTATTAAATGAGGGAAGAAAGAAAAAAAGAAGAATGGGACAAGAAAGCATTACCACTGATTCAGTCGTTGAGAATACACCAATTCATTGAAGATCTGCTGACTTACGTCCCTTGGAAGCATTGAAAATGTCTTATACTTATCTACGTCTTGTTCAAGGAAAACACATAAAAGACAAGTCAGTCCAGACATATCAACTGGCAGCCGCACCCAGGCATAATGCTGAAATGTATACGTCACATATTTGTTTAACACATAATTCCATAAGGGATGGACATTTGCCAATTTTCCACTGTAAATCATTGAGAGATGTAGAGTATGAGTTTCCCAACAACTTTGAGCTTCCGCATTTGCTATACCTTCCAGAAAGAACTCCAGGTAAGTTATCTTCATAATCTGATTGATATCGCTTCCTAGAACAAGCTCCCAACATTGAGGATATATTTGCAATCAATCAAATGTCATAAAAATTGCAGCAGAGAAAGACCCTAATCCACAGAGTCCCCAAGAATGAAAATATGCACCATAGTGCACCCTGTAAAAATAAAAACAGTGTAGCAGAATTAGTGTCCAACAAACATCATCATGAAGAAAACGACTTTGGGAAGAATTTTCAGACGAGACAATTGTGATTTGTTCTCTAGCTTGAATGTAACGAATAATTGTGTGTCCAAAATCACCAACAACTGAAAGCACCTAAGAATTATGTTCAGTAAATTATGCAGCAAAAGGACAAGTCCTAAGTTCATAAGAATGTGCAACCCATTCTGTGCTTATGGATCGCACATGGCTTGGCATATCAAGCTCACCTATGAAAAAGATTTATCAAAATTATCTCCTTTCAGCAAAGGATTCTTAAGAACACATGTTGACCCAAATTTACATCCAAAGCACTCAAGCTACTTTATTATATTGCATTCTTTTTTCCCCTCTTTCCAGAGTATGCCCGGTAAAACCACTTTTTGATGCCATAATGCATGCTCATTGGGAAAGGAGTCATTTTCACTTCAAGTGAAATTAGCTCAAATTGTAAATGCATAGAATCAAATAATCACCCCATCCTCTCCAAAACGTCATCAGCACTAAACGCGATCCCATATCACCCCAAAATGATCGATTGTTTTCCTCCACAAATTAACAGAAAGAAAAAAAAAACCAAAAAAAAAATATTATTCACTTCAAAAGAGAAACTCCATTTTCTTCTAATCAAAAGCTACTTTACAAAGCTTAAGAGCGTGAAAGATGAAAATTCCGTGAATTTCTTTCTTTCCCTTTTCTTTTTTCCGGGAATCATTTTCCGGGGAAAGAAACACACTCCCAAAACAAAGGGCACACACGCACACAAGCAAGCACACAGACGCGCACACAAAACGATCGATTCTCATGATCACCATATCTTGTAATGATCGATGACTGAAAATGGACAGCCTTTTCGCTTACAATAATCTCAGCTAGAGACACAGAGAGACGAGCGAAAGAGAACAAGTGTACGAGTCGGACCATAACGGAGCTGAAACGGCGAGGTGACTGACCGAGCAGGAGTTCAAAGCCAGCAGATGACTGACACGTGGAAGTTTGATGGACGGTTTCGTCTAAGTAGAACAAATTTGACGGTGGTCTCTTCGTAATGATGGGTCCCACAGAGGGCGGATAAGATTATACATTTTAAATATTTCTTTTTTTTATTTTATTTATTATATTATATTATTATTTATTTTTAATAATAAAATATTATTATTATTATCTATTTATTACTTCTAACAAAATGCTTTCTTAATTTATCCGTGTGGAGTTCACATTGAGTTGCTTAAATAATGCGTAACTTGCTGTTAGATTATTGATTATTATTTATTTTTAAAAAATTATTAATTAGTTAATAATCAAAATTATTGTTGTTAGACATGTTAGTCTTGTTGTAGCAAAAGTTGATTTTACGTGTATAATAAATATTTATAATTTATAATTTCATAAAATCACTTGATCAAATAAAGTCATTATTTAAAATTTCTTTATAGCCCCTCCACGAGCCAACAACTTCCACTTGAAAACCCCCCTAGCAAGTTTAAATGAATTCTTGTTGCATGCATGTCCCATTTTTTGTGGAGCATACAGCAAGCCAACAAAAGTGGTGGTTTCTCACTTTCAGCTTGTCTAATACCCATGTTTAGCATAATTCAATGAAAAAGTTTTTTTGGATATTCAAGATAGGTTAACATTATTTATCTTTTTTTTTTTTTTGACAAAAATGAAATTGGTGAAATTATTTTTATCACCTAATATTAAACTATGATCTACTTGTTTCCAAAGTATGGACTTTAATAAAATCCTAGGGAGAATTCATGCAGAAAATATTGTAGCGAGAGACATAAAGCTCATGTTAATAAAAGAGAAATTAATCTCAATGATGTAAAGAGATCAGGGCTTCTACCTGCTAACGTGAGATCCTTGTTTACATGTTCTTTGCTAGAAACCAAAAACATATCACCTATTAATATTACAAAAGGTTGTTAGTGACAGTTTATAGGGTGACCCCTAGGTTCAAATAGAACTAAAGTCGAAGAGAAAATAGTTCCCTAGATCTGGTCAATGCACCCAATGTTTAAAATTTTGAGTTTCTTGTATTTCCAACAAACGTTGCGTGTTGCATGAGTACAAAGATTGCTTTCCAACAAATGTTATGTTTAAGTGTAAGCACCTAAACAAGTAAGCATTTAAAGGACAATAAGTTAGAAAAGACCAAGGCATTGGTGTCAAGTGAGAAAAGTGCTTTAAGATTTTGGATTTCTCCAGTATCCAACAAACATTGTTTGGTATAAGGATTGGTTTCCAATATATGTTGCATGTGGGCATAAAGATTGGGCGTAGTCACTTAAACAAGATATGACAAGAACATGTGCATGACATGCTGAGAGAGATTGAAGTATTGACATCAAGTTAAAAAAAGTGTTTGGGAGGTTAGTTGCAAGGCAGCATGCATTGGACAGTAAAATGACAGCTCATGCACATGTTTGGTCCGATACTAAGAGGACATACGGCAAATTGCCTACTACTTCATCTGCTATCTACCTTATTTAAGCTATTTTAAATTGCATCAAATAATTTTTATTTTGAACAAGCATATCAACAGGCAGAAAGACCAAACAAATTGGAGGTCCCGAGGGGAAGTTGCACTATTAAGCAAGACCATGTGTATCCTAATTTTCTAACAAAAAAAAAGTGGCTTCTGTGACAGACTATAATTATGTTAAATATGCAGTAACTTGATTTGCATGGGACAAAACCCTCTCATAAGGAGCCAGATGCAATGCCTGAATCTGGATATATTGCTGATGTCCAAGATCCCAAAGAAAAGAGAATAAAGGAGAATGGAAGGCGTTGAGCAGACATACAAAAGCAAAAGAATGCAATTCTTTAATATTTGAAGAAAGCCAGGGGCTGAGGATAAGATAAGAACCATTTCATACCATTCACCAATTGAAAAGGAAGAAATTAATCGTAGCACAAAATACATAAAAACCTTCCTTTAAGAAATTTCCGGAGGGCAAAAGGCATTCACCATTAGCAGTCCTACATCATTTACCTTGCATGGTATCCCATGGAACACGCAAGGTTCTACATCTTCTGCGAGTTGTTCCTCGAGTAAATTACATAGCTGCATGCAGAACATAAATCGAAATTCGAATGAGAGACGAACAAAGGAATAAAAATTATACTAAATCCATGTTCTAGAATCTGTAACTGCTGGTCAAAATGAGAGAGAAAGCCACGTATCAAAATGGAAACGTGACAGTTGGTAACCAGCCATGAAGTATATTGGATTAGCAAGGTTAAAACCATTAACCATGGGCTGAGTAATGCAGTAAAGGAAATACAGAAATTCAAAATCTGATATACGGAAAATTACAAAGTCCTTTAACAGAGTTTAATGGCTGGAATGAATGGTAATGCCGTAGCATTCCCAAGCTTAAGAATGATCAGAAGTGGCATACAGACACAAAGGCTGGTCAAACTTAACAACAACCACAGAAAAAAGAAAAAAGCAAAAAAAAAAAAAGAAAGCCAGCGGAAGCTAGTCAAATGACTTACATACCTAAATTCGGAATGGGCCAGCAAGCCAAGAATATAAAAGAACTTGTGCTCTGGCTTAGGATCATCACTGGGCTTGATCTGAACCTGAAGGTCCTACTGAAGGAGTAGCTGGCATGCTGCTTGCTGACCCATTCTCATCAGGTGGAGGCAAACCCCATTTTCCTTCAGATTCAAGCGGCTCAAATACATGGACCCCACCATCCAATAGCCCCAGTGCAAATTGATTTGTTCCATGTGGATGAGTGGATGCACGTTACAACTGCAGGCAAGAGATTGTAAATTGGCATGTCTTGAAAAGTAGTTCTGGTTATTTAGTCTTTCCTTTGAGCAGGAAAAATTAGCAGTTATAAATTTCCTTTTTTTTTTTAACTTCAGACATTGCCATCACAGCAGTAATCAAATTTGTGCATGTTTCTTTCTCTACTCTGTTATTTTTTCCCACTCCATGAAGAAATGTCAATCTTATGTAAATTTTGCCAATGCAACTTCTGACATTGATCTTTTGCAGGCCTTGAGAGAATTGAGAGCAAAGCTAAAAGCATTTTGTATGCAGAAAATGAACACAATCGTCTCATTAGGCCCTGCATGTTTGTAAGCAATAAAGAGCAAAGAAAGAAACCGCCAATCAAGGGCACAACAGAGGCTCCTGTGACTTTTCACTCATCAAAACCAGTGGAAAAATCAATGGAGCGAAACATCAGTTAGTCCAAAGAGGGAATTATCTTGTGATTAAAAAGAAGTATGCATTTTTAAATTCCAAACTTTCTTATGAGTTTATCTTCTCTTCAGATTTGTGTATGGAATTCTGATGGGTGGGAAAAGCAGAAGACAAGGTTCTTGCAGGTTCTAGCTGGGAGGCAATTGGCAAAACAGTCAGAGACACGTGTCCAATTTCATCAGGAGCAGATACACTTCCTGGTTGTACGTGAAACTCAGCTTGCCATTTATGAAACCACAAAACTTGAATGTGTAAAGCAGGTACCCTTTCTTTTTGGTACACTTTGCTTGTGGAACTAACGTCTTGTTTTCATGTTTGTAATGTTTTTAGTTTTTTTTGGTTTTTTGATTTCCAGTGAGTTCCGCGTGAATCTCCTGCAGTATTCTCATGCAATAGTCAGCTGGTTTATGCCGGCTTCCTAGATGCAAGTGTTTGTGTGTTTAGTGCTGCAAATTTGAATCCAAGGTTGCATTGTCGCATCAATCCTTCATCCTATCTTCCTGCTAATGTCGGGTAATTCCCTGAACTGTTGTCTAACATCATTGTGTTTAAAATACTTGGAAGTTTTGTTTTTTTTTTTGATAACATGCTCTCATGTTAACTTTGGTGATGCTTAATACATTTTGGGCACATGCAACACACACTCAAATGAACTCTACTATTGATTTTTTGTTGTTCTTTTTCTAGGATTACATCTTGCCTAACAAGCTGACTACAATTCTATATAATACCGTAAGTATCAATCTAGTAGTTTCATATTTATATATTGTTTGCATCTCTACGGTTGTTAGGAATTTGTGGTTAGTTATGATTGTCTTATTATTACTGATCTGTGTCTTCATGCTTTTGTGATTGTCTTCTGTATCATATAGCAGCTTGTTTTGTTTGGAGATATTATCCAGGCTCAGAAGGTCATGCATTTTCTCATCCATTTTGTGTCATAAGGCTTTCCATCAGTGCGCTGCCCTTTAAGATTTATTTGAGCAATATTGCCAAAAGTTAGCTAACAAGTAATGGCTTAACATTTTAGTGTAAGTTGGGAGATTGAGTAGGTGTGTATATTAACTATCCATTCGTAGATTGTGGGATTTATCTTCTGCTGCTAATTGTTGCTGGATGTTTATATTTTCCCTTGTGCTTTGGGTTACTTTTAGTTGTGGACTCCTTATCCAGCAAACCTTGATTGATTTGTCCTGCCACCAGTTTGGGAGAGGGCTTATAAAATCTTGTTCCAGCCATGGGGGATGTTAATGGCAAAAAGGCTGGAAAAGGGATGTGCAGAAAGTGCCATTTTACCAGCTCTTCACTTTCGCTGACCAGCTCGACGTAGTTTTGATGGTCATTGGGTCTCTGTCTGCCGTCGGCAATGGCGTGACTCGGCCTATCAGGACAATCATCTTTGGCCCAACTTATTAATTCGTTTGGTTCCATAGCAGGAACGCACATTGTTCATGAAGTCAGCAAGGTGAGTTCATGGAAAATCTTGATTGATTGCCTCTTCATGTTTTTACTCCTTCTATAATTGGAAATAAGCATTTTGGGTTTAATGGATTGTAACATCCTGCTTTTTTCATTGCAAATTCCTTGTTTTTTGTTTTTCCAGTAGGCAGTAGGTCCCACAAGCCAAACTCATGGCAAATCCCTCATGCTGTCCCTGACAGTATTAGTGTACAAGTTGGATGCTACTCTCCAAGTATAAAGTTTGCCATAAAATTGTGAATATGCAACTAATTACCAACTGTATGTTTGATATTTGTTTTATTGGTACTGCAAGATTGGGGTCTTTGAGGCTAGACTTATAATCAATCAATCCAATTGCAAATAAGACTAATGGTGCATGCTCCTTGTACTTTTGTGCATCAGCAGTATATGGTTACCAAGACAGTGGCTGAAGCATTCATTTGTTTGAAGATCTTAACATTGGTTCATTAAGTCAGATTTTGGGTCTACAACTTTGTTTCCATGTGTGCAACATGTTAATGGCCTCGCCACTTTAAAAATGCTCTTAAATCTCACCATGCCACCAAATATTTACTGCACCAAAATTACGTTGTTTCCTTGGTGAAAATTTTGATCAAAGCTGATATGAAAGGGGTCCCTGAGCTGGTGTTTACAAGGCAAACAGATATGTTATCTATTACAGGTACATGAATAATCTCCTTGATCACAATATGTGACGCATTGTCAAACTTTACTGAATCCCACTTATTAACTCCAACATATAAGTCGAATCGCGGGAGTCTATCTTGATTATCATAATTTCCATACATGAAGGAGGCTCTAATCAAGTAAATACGAGCCTTGCCTTCTGGTGGTTTTAGGGTGTAACAGTTTCTGGTCCCTTGAGGAAAGCTTCTAGCATCCATAAATGATCTTGGAACAGCACCAGAACTGAAATTGGATGATATGTTCTTGTTCACTCCCGTGTCGATGAATGGTCCATCAGATTTGTATTCAAGCTTAGTTTTGTCATCATGGTAGCTGAATTCATCTGGTTTCCCACAGTCAACATTTATGTCGCCTGTGACATGAAGTTTAAATTTCAATTGAACAGGAAGACATCAATTTGCAGGTCATGCATAAGATCTGACTATAGTTTAGTAAAATTGCTGGGAAATGCACTGCTAAATTGCCTCTTTCAAAAGGAAGTTTGCAAGATACAAAACATAAACAAGGGATATGAAATGATTGAAAGCATTGCTTCCACCATTAACCTTTGATTTTACTTGGGATTATTTGAACCTCAAAGCAAATGCAGGACAGATTAAACTACATATCGACTGCACATATTCACTATGGATCACCAATCTTCAATCTATATAGCCTGTTGGAAAAGTGTACTTACCGCCTATGTCATCAAGTTCCCTTCTAGCTTGCTTTTGGATGGTGAAGTTAGTATTAGAATTGCTAAAGCTTGAAACTCTGGCTTCTAAAGTAATAGTAGAGAGGGCCATAAACCACACGATAGAAGTTCTAGCCCATGTTTCTTTACATTTCAGACTCATTCTCTCTGAGGAGAAGAAATATATTTCATAAAGTTTTTGGTTTCGTTGCCTGGTAAAGAAGGCTTGAATTGGCCAAAATGAATTCAGTCTCAAAAAAGTATATAACTCCAACAACCAAAGAGTAGCAATATAAAGATTCCAAATAGCTTGGGCACCGTGATAGAGAAAATTAAAGCTTGTCATTCTAGATGTGAAAGAGACTTCCGCCAACTTGCACAAGCCGTGGAACTAGTGCCATGCAGATTCTTGACTTGGAAGTTTGAGGTCCAATGCTACCAAGTATTAAAAATCAATCTTATCCAATATCTGTCAATATTACCATGTCAAAATGACATCAGCCTTACACAATATTAGGGTGAGTTATAGTGTAATGGTAAGAGGGGTTAGTTGTGGCATAGACATTACGGGCAAAAGAAAAAAAAAAAGAAAGAAAAAATTACATGCATCTAATTGTTTTCTAAACCTCACAGAATGAAATTCTTGATGTAACACCTTAATAATGTATAAAATGACACGATTGTCAACAAACAAAAATAAATAGAGCTATACCCTATTACCCCAAGAGGATTTGAAAAGGATTTGTGGTATTCAGCCATGTTTTTTAATGATTAAATTTATCCAAAAATTTGGACCAACTAGACAGGAAGTTTCATCCTTGGTCAACAAAATATACAATTAATATGTATTTGACAATAGAATATTCATTAAGAGACCTTTAAAAAATATCCAATTAGTTTGGTAACTTTGCTGAATTTAGTTAATGATCTAAAAGATACACTTTATTTTAAATATTTTTATTATAAAAATAAGGTATAAGTAGGAGTTCACAATCATTAATTTATTATTTTTATTAAATATAGTGGTCCATGCCCAAGGAGTCTTTCATGAGCTTCATTCTAAGGATAAACATTTCAAACAATAATAAAAACTATTCAACAAAAGCTAATTGCTTGGTGTTTGACTTTTCCACAATCTACCAATTGCTTTTAGAGTGTTGTTAATTTTTTAGGTGTGGATTAAAAGCATTTATAGTAATGTGTTGAAAAAGTTGCAATGTGTCCTCTTCCCAGTCGGACCAAAACTTAAATGTCATGTAATTGTCTATAGTGGCAAGCTTGACTTTGATGTGAATGTGATGAAACTTGAATGATTTTAGCAAGATATTACCTGAACAGATTTTTTTTTTCACTCATTATGTTATTAATTATACATCGCTTTCATCCAATATTCAGATCAAATTTGATTATAGATCTTATGAACAATACGAAACTTTGAGATATTTGATTCAAAATTTTTCTATTTAAAAATCAAAATAAGAATGAAAGATTATTATTTATAATGTTTGATAAAAAGATACTCATTCTTATTCTTATTCTAGTATTTAAGAATCATCTATTTATTACTCATTTTCATATTATTTAGTTATATTTTCATATTCCTCTATATTCTCTCTATAAATTAAAGATATGTTATGATATATAAATATGAATATATATATATATATATATATTATTTTTTACTAAAAATAAAAATTATTATAAATAATAGAATCATATTATATACGATAATAATCAAAAAAATATTATAAACAAATATATTAATAAACATTTATGTGATAATAATAACAAAAAATGATTTACAAATTTTGTAATGATATTTAAATAATAAATTATAATAACTATTATTATTATTATTATTAATGTACATAAGAAATATTTTGAGTAATCTTTTAATAAATACAATATTTATTTAGGTATAATATGTATTTAAATGTTACTTTTAATTTATGAATAGGAATTTATTAAGTAATTATAAAATATAATATATAAATTAAATTGAATTTAATTGAGAAATTTTAACTTTTGATAAACATTTAAGATTAAATATGAAATATTTAAAAAATATAAAAATTAAGGTGTAATTTATTAAAAATGCACAAAACTTTCCTTTATGGGATTAAGAATAGAATCCTATGAAATCTTTTATTATGGCCAACCAATCACAAATCTAGCATAAAAGAATTTTTCTTTTTAGGATCTCACTATTTCTTTTAACAGGTGTTGCATAGAGTCACTAGAACTTGAATATAAACTTGGTCTCCACTTGTACCAAGAATTCTATGATTGCAGTACTACTATGCCAAAATTTATTTATTTGGAACTTTGCCACCCTGAGAGTTGCCTTTTCAAGTCACTCTAATTTGTTTATGGTTGAATTGTAGTAGAAGGAATCCTTTTTCCTATTTAGCAATCCAAAAACAAATCATAACCATTTACAAGAGTGATTGAGTTCAATTATTTTAAGAATCACAAATCAAGATCATGGAAGAGTTTGTTTGGTTTGAAAAAAACACCTAAAATTAAAATCAATGTATAAAGGTCATGATGAGGATTGAATCTCCTAGTTGCCAAAACCCATTATGCAACAAATCTTACATTACTTGCCTCTCAAATATACAAGTAGGGCTGCCATTCTATCCAAGTCCTATAACACCATTTGGAACTTGATCCCAGCCTTAGATATTGATCTTGATCAATCTTCCTTCACGTGGGCTGAATATAAAGCCAGTGATTCCATATAGGAATTTGTTAAGTTAGCCAAAGCATCTCTAAAAATACTTTATCAGTAAAATGTGGTTAAAGTCAGGAGCTTTAAACTGTCCTTGATTTGTTTTGACACAAAATTTTCGACACACCTTACTAAATGTTTAAAATTGCTGGAACAGAAGGCTTATGTTGAAGAATTGCATCTTTCCACATCACTAGAGTTCTGGTACCATGGGTTCTCGTTGCCTAACTTTGCAATCTATTCTCTAGTTAAATTGGAAATTGTTGCTTGCAAATTGCATCATTGGATAGATGTTTACAACATTAAATTTCCTTGTCTCAAAATTCTAGAGCTATACTACATTATATTCTGTGAAGTTATAGTGCAAAAACTATTGTCAAGCTGCTCTGTGCTTGAGACTTTTTGTATCAAATTTTCACAAAATTTTGATCACCTTTGCCTGCTTGATCATTTGCTAAAGCTTAAGAAGGTTGATATAGATAATGTCTGTTTCATAGATATTGAAGCACCAAATATTCAAAGCTTCAACTCTATTATACCATACTACAATCTACCATTCTAGCTGAAATTTGTTGCTTGTATCAATTTGAAGGAGTTGAGATTAAAAATTTATCTTTAATTTTTCATACTTTGAAATTGTTGATAAAAGTTAGTGCTACTACTATGTCTCTTTGATGTTGCATTTTTGGTTTCTAGTTTCCAGCTTCTACTAAAGGCCCAAAAGTTAGTTAAGTTAGAACTTAGTTAACTTAGTTAACATGGCTGTTAGGAAACAATTGTTGCCTATGTTAGCTTACTTAACTAAACTTTCATTTAGTATTATTCAAATTCAAATTTGATGTCATGATTATAATTAAAATTTGAATCATTTTGAAATACTAGTTACTAGAAACTTTTTGAATTTAAATTTAGAAATGTATGATGTAATCAAAGTAACAATAATGTATAAAACTATGGATAATGATCAATGTAAGGTGAATTGCTTCTCCTACAAGTCTAAAAAACCTTCTACTCCTTTCCTTCTATTCTTTATAGTCAAAAGAAAACAAAAAACTTACAATAATGGTATTAAAGCATTTTAGTTCTTTAGGGACTTGCCAAAATTATAAGGTTTGAGAGAAACATGTGAATGAGTGGAAATCTGGAAGAAAGGTTTGAGAGAGTCTATCATAGGAGACCAAGTCAACCTTTACAGATGGCTTCTGTAAATTTTTCTCTACTGCCACCTCTAAAGTTCAATGGAGATAACTATCTCCAATAGCCAGTCATGATGAAGGCCTATGTTAAGGCCTTTGATATCTAGGATGTAACAGAGAATGGAGGAGTCATTCCATCTTTACCAACAAATGCAACACTGACACAACTCAAAAACCATAGTGAGCTTGTGTTAAGGTCGTACAAAGCCTTGACACACATTCATTCATCTATTATAGAAGCAATTTTCAATAGGATTATGACTTATGACACAACTAAGGATGCATGGGAAAAGCTAAAAGAGGAATATGGTGGAAGTGAGAAGACAAGAACAATGTAACTTCTCAATCTCAAAAGAGAGTTTGAGTTGCTTAAGATGAAAGAAACAAAAACCATAAAGGATTATGGGGATAGGCTTATAAAGCTGGTCATTTAAATTAGAATCCTTGGAGAAGATCTTTTAGATTCAAGGACTGCTCAAAAGATGTTGGTAAGCATACCAGAAAAGTTTGAACTAAAAATATCTTCACTTGAAAACTCTAAAGATCTCTCAAAAATTTCTCTAAGTGAGCTGATAAGTACTTTGCAAGCTCAGGAATAGAGAAGATTGATGAGATTGGAGGAGGGTTCTACAGAGAGTGCTTTCCTAGCTATGTACTCAAAAAAAGCATAGTGAAAGAAAAAGAAACAATTTAGAATGCAGCAGAAAAAGGAGAGAGGAAGTAGCTTTGGTGGCAAACAAATGATCCACCTCATGAACATTACAAAAAGACCTCTTACCTGCAAAAGTATTGTTGGTGGAGGTTTGATATCATTTGTAGACACTACAATGAGATGGGACATAGAGAAAAAGTTTGTCTTAAGAAAAGAATGTCTTACTAGAATGAGCAGCAAGCATAAGTAACAAACAACAAGCATGAAGAAATTGAAGAACAACTTTTTGTTGTTACTAGCATTACAATTGATAGAGATACTGAAGTTTGGTTGGTTGACAGTGGTTATTCATACCACTTGTCACCAAACTTAAAAGTTTTCAAAAGGTTTGATCAATCCTTCTCATCTAAAGCAAGGATAAGGAATGGTGATTTTTTACAAGTCAAAGGAAAGGGAGGTGTTGTAATCTAATTTCACCTAGGGGAAAAGGTGATCTTAGATGTGCTATACATGCCTAGCATTAATTAGAATCTACTCAATATAGGTTAGCTTCTAGAGAAAGATTTCTCACTAAATTTATTTTTTTAAAAAAAAATTGTACCATTCATGATGTATCTAGGGTGGAGCTTTTTGCAATACCTATGGAGGGAAAAAGCTTCCATTAAGACCTAAAGTAAGCTGAGAATGTAGCAATGCCTACTTCCTTAACTGAAGCAAATTTATGGCATAAAAGAATGGGGCATCTACACTATGTAGTCATACAAAAGCTTCATAAGAAAGAAATGGTGCATGATCTACCAAAAGCATCTGATCTTAAGGCTATGTGTCAAGCTTGTCAATGAGGAAAATAATTTAGATTGCCTTTCTCAGCTAATCAAAGCCAAAGAAATAAAAACAAGTTGGAGTTATTGTATAGTGACACTTGTGGTCCCATAAGCATTGATTCACTTAATGGTAGTAGGTATTTTATTATTTTTATACATGATCTTACACTAAGGAACAACTTTTTGTTGCTACTAGCATTGCAATTGATAGAGATACTAAAATTTGGTTGGTTAACAATGGTTGTTCAAACCACATGTCACCAAACTTAAAAGTTTTCGAAAGGCTTGATCAATCCTTCTCGTCCAAAGTAAGGATATGGAATGGTGATTTCTTATAAGTGAAAGGAAAGGGAGTGACTACAATTTAATCTCACTCAAGGACAAAGGTGATCTCAAATGTGTTATACTTACCTAACATCAATCATAATTTACTCAGTGTAGGTTAGCTTCTAAAGAAAGGGTTCTCACTAAAATATTTTTTTTAGAATAACTTTTCACCCTTTATGATGCATTTGTGGTGGAGCTTTTTGTAGTACTTATGAAGAGAAAAAGCTTCCACCAGGGCCTAAAGCAAGTTGAGAATGTAGCAATACCTACTTCCTTAACTGAAGTAGACTTATGGCACAAGAGATTGGGGCATCTACATTATGTAGGCATGTAAAAGCTTTATAAGAAAGAAATGACGCATGATTAGCCAAAGCTATCTAATCTTGAGGTTGTGTGTCAAGCTTGTCAACAAGGAAAATAATCTAGAATGCCTTTTTGAACTAATCAAAGCTAAAAACTAAAAATAAGCTGGAGCTGTTGCATAATGACACCGATGGTCCCATAAGCACATATTCACTCAATGGTAGTAGGTATTTTATTACTTTTATAGATGATCTTACAAGATTCTATTGGCTTTTTCATTTGAAACAAAAATCAAATACTACAGAGGTGTTCCAAGAGTTCAAAGCTTGGATTGAGAACCAAGCAAGCTATAACATCAAAGTTATTAGATTAGACAATGGAACTACATATACTTCAAGCTCCTTCAAACAAATTTGCCTTGTAGCTAGCATACAACAATAATTCACGCCTCCTTATAACCCTTAACAAAATGTTGTAGGTGAGAGGACGAACAAGACAATAATGGAGATGTCCAAGTATTTGCTTTTTGAGAAAGTAATGCCTAAAAAGCTTTGGGGTGAAGCTATGATGATGGTAACATATCTAATCAACAAACTTCTAATTAGGTTTTTGCATGAACAAACTCCTTTTGAAGCTTGGTTTGGGAGAAAACCTTTTTTTAGTCATATAAGAGTATTTGGTAGCATCTATTATACTTATATCTCAAAAAGGAAAAGAGATAAATTGGATTCTAAAGTAGAAACAAATGTGTGTATGGCCTATACAAACACACTGTTCAACTATAGGGTGTTCAATTCTCTCATAGATAAGATCTTTATTAGTAGAGATGTCACATTTGTAGAAGAGGAGTCCTAAAATTAAGAGAAAGACAATGTTGTTTACCACAATCAACACAAATGCAACAATTAACTTCAAATGATTCCTCAAATGATGAATCAATAGATCATACACCAATTAAAAGAATAAGGTCTCTTTCTAATTTTATGAAAAAAGCCTTGTTATTGAACTTAAACCATCGAGCCATATAGAGGCCTTAGTTGATTCTAGGTGGAGAAAAGCTATAAAAGTTGAAATTAAAGCAATTGAAAGAAACAAAACTTGGATCAAAGTGGATAAACCACAAAATAAAAAACTCATAAGAGTCAAATGGGTTTACAGAAATAAGTTGAATCTAGATGGGTCCACAAAAAAGTTAAAAGCAAGGATTGTGGCAAAGGCTTATTTTCAATAATATGACATTGACTACTTTGAAATAGTCTCCCTTGTTGCCAAATTAGACACTGTTAAGTTACTCCTAACATGGCAGCACAACAAGGTTAAAAGGTTCATCAACTAGATGTACAATCTGCCGTTTTAAACAATTAGCTGTAGGAACAAGTTTTTGTTGAACAACCAGATGGCTTCCTCAAGTAAGGACTAGAAGACAAAATCTTTTTATTAAAAAGGGCCCTATATTGTTTAAAGCAGGTACTGAGGGCTTGGTACAACAAGATCAATGACTTCTTATTAAAGCTTTCATTCATCAAAAGTAGGAATAAGACTACCTTATATGTGAAAGCAAGAAAGGAGGAGTTGTTGATAGTTTCAATCTACATTGATGATCTTTTAGTCATTGGAAGTAACCCTAAAACAATTGAGCATTTCAAACATGATATGATGAACATGTTTGAAATGACTGACTTAAGTCAGATCAACTTTTTCCTTGGATCGGAAGTCAAACCAACTAAGAAAAAAATATTTGTGAGTCAAAAAAATGTATGCAAAAATGCTCTTTAAAAGATTCTAAATGATGAATTGAAAGAGCTTAAGCACACTATTGGCTATTGGTGCAAGGTTTCTTAAAGAAGATGGAGCACCTAAAGTAGATCCTAACAAGTTTAAGAGTTTAATTGTTTACCTGCTATTTCTATTTGCATCTAGGCCAAATATTATGCAAGTAGTAAGTATCCTATCAAGATACATGCATGAGCCTAGCCAAATACAACTTAAGGTTACAAAGAGAGTTATTAGATATGTTAAAGGCACAACAATTTATGGCAAAATGTTCAATAAAATTGAGAAGCTTGAAATGGTTGGCTACACTAATAGCAATTAGGAAGGCACTAAGGATGAGATGAAAAGTACTTTAGGGTATGTGTTCACCTTAGGATCAGGTGTGTTTAGCTGGTGCTTTAAAAAACAATTAGCTATTGCATAGTTAACAATAGAAGCTGAGTATTTAACTACTACAATAGCTATAAAGCAAGCCATCTGGATATGAAACATGCTAGTTAATCTACAACAGGCACCAACCAAGCCTATTATGATTTATTGTGATAACCAAGTTGCCATTGCAATCTTTAAATATCTAGTGCAACATGGAAAGACTAAGCACTTTCTGTTGAAGATTCATTTTGTTAGAAAGGCTTAAGAAAACAATGAAGTTAGGTTGGTATTTTGCTCTTCAGAAAAGAAACTAGCAGACATTTTAACTAAACTACTCCATAGAAAAAAGATTCATGGAATTAAGAAACCAGTTGGGGATACAAAGCAACAGTATCGAGGAGGAGTGTTGATGAAAGTTGGTGCTGCTGCTATGTTTCTTTAATACTGCATTTTTGGTTTCTAGTTTCCAGTTTCTTCTAAAGGCCCAACAGTACCAATGTTAGCTTATTCAACTAAATGTTTACTTAGTATTGTTCAAATTCAAATTTGATATCATAATTGTAATTTAAATTTGTATTTAAATTTGAATTATTTTGAAATACTAGCTATTGGAAACTTTTTGAATTTAAATTTAGAAATGTATGATGTAATTAAAACAAAAATAATGTATAAAACTATAGATGATGTGAGTTGCTTCTCTTACAAGTCTAAAAAACCTTCTGTTCCTTTCCCTCTGTTCTTTCCAGTCAAAAGAAAATAAAAAACTTACAATAGAAACATTGGATTGGTAGGGATTTTTCTGCGTGAAGTTTGGATTTCAAGTAAAAAGCTGAAATAATTACTCTTGACTAATCACAATGACCAAGAAGATTAGGCTATGGTGAAGATAGTGGCACCAAATTTGTAAGCCTTTATGCATGATTTTTGTGACATTCCATCCATTTTCTCTGTAAACGCCTCTAATCTTTCTCTGTAAGCACCTCTAATCTTCTTTCTGTCAATCTAGTCCTCAGATTACAAGGAACTATAAATGCAATTTACTTTTGCAAACTCAAGAAGTACCTAAGAAACTTCAAAAAATTTAATGTTTTGCACTTGCACTTCTCTAATTCACTTCATCAAGTATTGCATGTTCAAAATCTGCTTCTGTTTCTTTTAATGAAGTAAATTATAAAGTATAAGTTTATTCCACAGGAACTAACGGGAACATTAATTCCTTTGCTGCCAGATATTGAGAGCTTGAGGGTAGAAGAGCCTTTAAAGAAAGTAGACTTTGTAGTTGTTTTGGATGACTTCCTATGGAGTTCTTGTCTTGCAGATTTGTGTATAATACCATTTGGTACTCTATCAGAAAACAAGTTCATTGAGGTAATTTCTTGTTAATCAAAAATATGTTCTTCTAACAATTAGTTTTACTTGGTTAAACTAAACATATTCTTCATAATTTGTGTTTAATTATCTTTTGTTCAACAGTAAATACATGAGAAGCTAGTCAATAGACAAGGAATGCCACCTTGTAAGGACAATATCAAACATTGCAAGACCAGTAGAATTACTTAACAAATTATTAGATTGAGTTGCATTCAAAGGTTAGTGACAATGTGAAGGTTCTTAATGTTAGTTCCTTAATTGAGCTACTCCCATCTCTTGGCCAAAACCACCGTGTTAGATTCAAACTAAAGTGGTGAGAAAAAGGAATGCACTCTTTGGCTATAATTACTAGGAAAAATTCAAGTTTGTTCTAATTTTGGAAAAGAAAAACAAAAAAGCAACTTCAGGGCTATCAATGATCATGCTTCAATCAAAGGTATTGCCTCTTGAACTAGGTACAGTAGTTATTATAAGTATAACAAAATATATGGATATTGAGGAGTTCTCCTTGTTCTGTTTCATTAACTTGAGTTTAACATAAGAGTTTTGTGTGACATACAAGTGCACACCAGTAGGCATGTTTGCCAATTGCCGGTACTTATAACCAAACCCAGCAAAAAGTTGTTCACAAAGTAATCTGAATATAACCAAAAAAAAAAAAAATGGAGAAACAGTTCACATAAATACCAAGGGCTTTTGCCTCTTCCATTCCATTTGGTTGTACATTTGAATTTTGGACAGAGAAGAATTTGGTCGCAAAACATAAATACTTTTGGCAATTGCTTTTCGTTCTTTTATTCTTTCTTGTCATGTTTAATCGTTTTTTTAACATGTAGTATTGATAAAATACTATTGTATGAATACTTTTAACTCTTAATTTTTCATTTAGAAGTGAGGTATTTTTTTAAGGAGATTTCTCGAGTTGACTTCGTGTTAACAAAAACAAAAAATCAATAATCTGGGAATCTTATTTAAGCAAAATTCTTCCATCTACAAAGGAAGAAAAATGTCCCGGGTAAAAATGTGAGGCGAGCAATTGGTACATAAAATAACACATTAAAGACCACTTATCATAAAGAATGCCCATGTGCACAGATTTCAACCAGGATGTAAATAAAATATAGTCAGCCTCAAAGTGAGATGAAAATATTAATATCTATCAATGGGACTCAATTCATGTACTAATTAATAGAGTGTAAAGTTTTACATTACATAAACGGGAAATTGAACTTCATCTAAAATTTTCTTCACAATATCAAAGTGAGAGTAGGTAGAAATTAAGGGTCGCGGAAACTGGGCTCTTTAAATTTGCACCGGCCACAAGAAGAAAACGTGCCTGAAGTGGGCTGAATCCAAACAAGTGGGAATTCAAAGAGCCGAAAAGGCATAGCATTTTTTGCAATAAAATTAACTAAAAACAACTATTCGTCACTATTTACAAAATTAAATAATAAAATTACTTAATTCTTAATTTTAGATCTAAAATTCAAATCTTAGTTTTTATAAATTAAAAAGAAATTTGAGACACGCATCTAATATATTTGTTAATCCTAATATTTTAATTGAAAAATGTATCATATATAAAATCTTTATTAAGAGATTTAAAAAAAAAAGTAACTTATATTTATCACATAAATTGTTGCTTATTGTTATAAATAAAATTGTTTCATAAAATTTTTCCCTATTAATGACTTTAATTATTTTTTCATTTACACTTTGGTTTTCTTCTCATTCAATTTTTTTTTCTATGGCAAATAAATTATTTTTAATAAAAATTTTTTAAATTAAATATATTTCATCAATATTCAAATATAATTTTTAAACCAAGATCAGATCTTAATCCAATTTAAAGTCTAATTCAAGTGGTTAATTATCAAATCATTAATTTGATAGTTAGATTGGTGAGTGAACTCTTATTTTAAAAAAATAATTAATATTTTTATATTATAAAAAAATATTATTAAAATAATATTTAAATTACATTTATAAGAATTTTTAATAAAATAATATAATTATATATAATTTTTTCAAAAAAGATAAAAAATAAAATTTTTAATATTGAATTGGTTGATTTTCTGTAAGTTATCATTATTATTTTTTTGACCCAATTGAATAAGAAAGCAAAATTAATTTTGGACTTTGGGTAGTTGATTTATTCGCCTAATCATTATATCGGTTGAGTTTTTAAAACTGTGTATCCAACATGTTTTTTCGTGTTTAACATGCCTATACACTATTTTTTTAAAATTCTTTTAACGGTAGCAAATTTGTTAGGAGATGAGCTCCAGGTTATAGCTCTTAAAGATAATAACAAAATAAGAAAAAAAACTGAAAATAAAATGCATCAAATTTTATATGATTTGATCAATATGATTTACATTCATAGACGAAAGTGAAAGCAAATATTACTAAAGTGGAGCATATAAAAGGAACTGGTGAACCTTATTAATAAAAGCACTCGAATAATGAACTAAAGGCTCATGGAGTTTTAACTCCCTTAATTTTTTCTTTTATTTTGTATTTGTATATATTTACAACACGATATATTACTCTTTATTTATAAAAAATAAAATTAGTCAACTCTGCTCAATTTTCCAACGTGGGACTTTAGCTACCAGCTTAATAAATCTCTACCTTGACTTAAGTCTCACTTGTAGCCATAGTAATAATGCTCTCTCTACCTTCTTCATAAACTTCCAAATCATCATAGCATGCCAATTAAGTCATAGCACTATTTGAATTTAATAACTAAAAGAGGTTTTGTAAACATATATGCAGGATTGTTTCTGACACTAATTTTCTGAATTGAAACCTTCCTCTGGGCAATTGTCTCCCGAATAAAGTGATACCTCACGTCGATATGCTTCATTCTCTCATGATAGATTTGATCTTTAGTCAAGTGTATTACATTTTGACTATTATGATGGATGGTAACAGCAGCTTGATACAAACTAAGCTCACAATACAAGCCTTTCAACCATAAAGCTTCTTTGATTGCATTAGTTATTGCCATGTATTCTGCCTCAGTAGTAGACAAAGCAATAATATGTTATAGAGTAGCTTTCCAACTAACAGTAGAACCACTAATACAAACCACATAGCCTGTAAGAGATCTTCTTTTATCAAGATCAACGACATAGATAGAATCAACAAAACCAACTAATGTGTTTGAATTTCTAACAAACTCCAAACATATGTCTGAAGTACCTCGCAAGTATTTAAGAATCCATTTCATAGCCTACCAATGTGATTTGCCTAGAGAAGACATATACTTGCTAACCACACTAACTGCTTGTGAAATATCTGGACATATGCAAACCATCGCATATATAAGATTGCTAACAGCACTTGAATATGGAACTCTTTCCATATACATCTTCTCTTCATTTGTCTCTGGCAATTGAGCAGCTAATAATTTAAAATGACTAGTAATGGGAGTACTGACAAATTTGGCATTTTTTATACCAAATCATTCCAAGACCTTCTCGACATAACTCTTCTGAGTCAAATATAACTTACCATCTTCACGATTCCTTCTGATTTCCATACCAAGAAACTTCGTTGTTGCTCCTAAGTTTTCATCTCAAATTCACCATTTAGAAGTACTTTTAAAGTATGAACTCTGACAAATTCTTGGCAGCAATGAGAATATCATCAACATACAACAAGAAGTAAATGAATGAGTCATCATCTAATTTCCCGAAGAAAACACAACTATCATGCATGCTCTTGGAGTAACTATGACCCAGCATAAAGGAATTGAATCTCTTATACCATTATCTTGGAGACTACTTTAATTGATATAAGGATTTCTTCAACAAACAAACATGGTCTTCCTTACCTTCTTTCTTTTTGAAGACCCATTTGCAACCAATGATTCTCTTTTTTGAAGTTGACTTCACAAGAACCCATGTGTCATTCTTATAGAGAGATTCTATTTCTTCTTTTATTGCAACCAACCACCTGGATGAGTGAATACCTGAAACTACTTCTGAATATGTAGATGGCTCGCCATTGTCATCAGTCTCCTATGCAACTAAAAGATCATAAGCAACATAGTCATTATATCTCTGTGGCGGTCGAATCTCTCTTCTTGGTCTATCTTTGGCTATGGAATAATCTTCCTCTTTGTCTTGAGAGGAATCTGCAACATCTAATGAATTTGACTGAATGTAAGGACTCTACTGTTGAACATCTTGATTAACAATATCAAACTCCACTTGCTTATGTGCATTGTCACCTTTACCTGCATCAAAAAGCACATAAGACTCTCCTTTCAGATGTAACATAGAGGATTCATCGAATGTAACATCTCTGCTAATCACAAATTTTGGTGGGTCAAGACATCACAAACAATATCCCTTCACTCTAGATGCATACCCAAGGAAAATACATTTTTTAACTTTAGGTTCTAATTTTCCATTATTCATATGCATATATGTAGGACATCCAAATATCTTCAAATCAGAGTAATTAGCAGGAGTAACTGACCAGACTTCCTCTAGAGTCTTAAACTCTATAGATGTTGAAGGTGCACAATTAATGGTATGACAAGTTATAGAGATTGCCTTCGCCCAAAAATTTGTGGACAAACTAGCATTGGAGATCATATAGTGAGCTCTCTCCAAAAGTGTTCTATTCATACGTTCAGCAACACCATTTTGCTGATGAGTCATCCTGATTGTACGATGATGAACAATGCCTTCATTCTCACAAAATGCATTGAATTCACCTCCACAAAATTCCAAACCATTATCCATCCTGAGTCGCTTGATTTGCTTCTCTATTTGCTTCTTAATCAATGCTTTTCCATTTCTTGAATGTTTGAAAAACATCTTTCTTGTGCTTCAAAAAGAAAACCTAAACTTTCCTTGAATAATCATCAATGAAAGTCAACATGTACCTAGCACCACTTTTTGACGGACTACGAGAAGGCCCTTAAAGATCTAAGTGAATATAATCTAATGTACGTTTTGTTTTGTGAATTGCTGGAGATTTGAAACTGACTCACTTCTACTTCCTAAAGATGCAATGCTCGCAGAAGTCCATCTTCCCAGTACATTGTCCACATAAAAGGCCTCTTTCACTCAACAAAGATAGACCCTTCTTGCTCATATGCCCTAATTGCATATGCCACAACCTTGTAACATCTGTCTTTGTAGAGATTGTATAGTACCCACAACTGTAGTTCCTTGTAAAATATACAAATTTCCATATCTGCAAGTTTTCATGACAACGAGAGCACCTTTATTGACTTTGAAAACTCCACCTTCATTAGTGTACCTATAGCCAAAAGCCTCAAGTATTCCCAAAGAGTTGAAATTCTTCTTTAATTCAAACAAGTGTTCTTACGGCACCATTATGAGTCTTGATCCTAACTGTACCAATCCCAATAATTTTGCAAGCTACATCATTGCCCATCATGACAACTCTACCTTCAACAAATTCAATGGTGGAAAACCAATCCCTACTGGGACACATATGCTAGAATCTAAGATCCATTCATGAGCAGACCTTGATTTGTCATTAATAAAGAAAATAGTCCCATCACTCTCATCTTTTACAACACTAGCTTGAATTGACTTATTGCTTTTGTGCTTCCCTTTATCCTTGGCTTCCAACTTCAAACAATTAGCTTTGATGTGTCCTTTCCTTTTATAATGATTGTACACCAAATTTTTATGTTTGGATTTAGATCTACTGGACCTCTGACTATTTGCATCTCTCTTATTTGATCTGCTCCGAACCACCAAGTTGTCAACTTGACTACTACTACTACTCTCCTCAATTATATTTTTATCGATCTGTTCTTTCAACTTCAAAGTAAACTTAATTTTTTTTTATAAGAGATAATCTCTTTACTATAAAGTATTGTTTCTCTAAAATGTTTAAATGAATGGGGAAAAGAACACAAGAATAACAAGGCTTGATCCTCATCCTCAATATGAACATCTATATTACTCAAATCTATAAACAAAGAATCAAATTTATCCAAATGCGACAATATAGATGATCCTTCAGGCATATAAAGCATATGCAAACTCTGCTTTAAATAAAACCTATTCTCCATTATTTTCTTCATATACAAAGACTTTAATTTCTTCCACAAATTTTTAGGAGTAACCTCAGTAGCTACCTCTCTTAAAACCTCATTAGAAAAATTTCATATGATACCTGATTTGGCCCTTTTATCAAGACCAGCAAACTCCTCATTTGACATATTCTCTAGCTTCTTCTACCTCCCTAGCAACGTTATGTTGAAGCTATCTTGAACCAGCATGGTCTCCATCTTCAACTACCACATTCCGAAGATGACACTCTAGTCGAACTTCTCAAAATAATACTTAGTTATTGTCATATTGGCTATTTTTTCGATGAACCAAACCAAGGCTCTGATACCAATTTGTTGGATGATGAGTTTTAGGTTATAACTCTTAAAGACAATAACAAAAGTAAGAAAAATAACTGAAAACAAGAGATAATAAATTTTATGTGGTTTGGTTGATATGACCTACGTCCACTAACGAAAGTGAGAGCAAATATTACTAAAGTGGAAAACACAAAAGGAATTGGTGAACCCTATTGACAAAAGCCTGAACAATAGACTAAAGGCTCATGGAGTTTTAACTCCCTTAATTTTTCCTTCTATTTTGCATTTGTATATATTTACAACATGTTATATTACTCCTTATTTATAAAGAAATAAAATCAGCCAACTCTATTCAATTTTCTGGTATTGGACTTTAGCCACCAACTTAACAAAGTTAATGTGTTGAAGCTAGGTTTGATAAGACATAAATATATAGCTTGTCGTGTTTGTGCCTTTCATATTGCAACTTCTAAGCATGTCCCAAATAAATTTTCTGTCCCTGCCACATTTGATGACCAATTAAAAGGAAGAAGAAGAAGAAGAAAAGAAACACACATACATAGGGACAATTTTTTTTTCTTTTTTTTTTATTGTTTCCTCTTATGCTTTCATAAGAATCTTTCATTGGACACATTTCTAGGTGGTTGTGCTTAACGATGAAAGATGAAGTTCTCAATGTAGAAAAGCTGGGACCCAATAATAGCCAACCTCTAGTTCATAAATTGTGATAATCAATAGTTAATTTCTCCATAGGTTTTTTCCAATGGAAATAATAGAATATAAGAATTAAACAATTAATAAAGCGACTACTTTCTTAATTTGTTAAGCTTGTTGTAGGATATCTAGATTAATATTTTGAAAATTGAACTTGCTATATATCTTTAAATCAAGATCTTTGATAACTTGATCAAATCAACCAAAACTGCATGAATATTTTGAGTTTAAGTCTATCTACCTAATGAATTCCCTATATTTTGTACCTTTAATTTTATTTAATATGTTGATGGAAAAGTGGTAGATATGAGAAATCAAAGGTGGAGGTTTTAGTGGGCTGGACCGAGTTCACAACACATTACGGGTCAAATTTTGGATAGTTAAGCGGCCATCTATGTATTTTGCAGGGCCTTTCTTTTGTAAAGTTGGATAGCAATTGGCTCAAGAGTGGAGATTTGACCCAACCCTTATAAACAGCACAAAGACCCCCTTAGGAAACGATGTGGGACACATCATGCCTAACCCCTTTAAACTGCACGTCCACGTGCTGCCTTAGTCGGCAATCGGCACGGTGGTAGGGAACCTTTGTATATGCACCTACTCGATCCACTGAGGTTTGGCTCTGATACCACTTGATAAGGGATTAAATTCTAACTCCACCACGAAAGCTAACTCAAGAGTGGAGGTTTGACCCAACCCTTATAAACAGCCCAAAGACCCCTTCAGGAATTGATGTGGGATCTTTGGGGGTCTTTGGGCTGTTTATAAGAGTTGGGTCAAACCTCCACTCTTGAGCTAGCTTTCATGGAATTAGGGTTCAATCTCTTATTAGGAGCTAACTTTCGTGGTGGAGTTAGGGTTCAATCCCTTATCAGGTGGTATCAAAGCCAAACCTCAGTGGGTCAAGTGGGCGCATGTACAAAGGTTCCCTGCCACTGTGCTGATCGTCGACTGAGGTAGTACGTGGACATGCAGTTTAAAGGGGTCGGGCATGATGTGTCCCACATTGGTTCCTGAGGGGGTCTTTGAGCTGTTTATAAGAGTTGGGTCAAATCTCCATTCTTGAGTTAGCTTTCATGATGGAGTTAGGGTTCAATCTCTTATCAGGAAGTATAAAGAATAGAAATTGTCGAGCAATATGTTGAGACTCCAAAAATTTGAATTTGGGGTCTAAAGTACCGTTGTTCAAGTTTGGACAGGGAAATGACAGCGGAGTAATGCTTCAAGTTTTTTGTTTATTTTTACTGGCACTTTCTTCTTGTTGTCATATTTCTTTCATTGCCTCAAGGTCCACTCTCTTTCCTGAACCAATTGCTAATTGTCCATTGTGTTGCACTTAGACATCACTAATTTATCAAGTTCTGATACCATGAAGAACCCCTAGTCTCCCATGTGTTGCTAGAAGAGACATTTGTAGTGCTGGCCACGCTAGTATTTTTGGTATAATTCCTGCTTTCAAATGCTTGGACACTTCCATTTCAGGTCTTTGTTAGTCTGGGCTTTTGTGCTTATTATATCCAATACTCCACTGATTGCTATCCTAAATGATGCAAAGAAGGTTAGTTTTTGAAAGTCCTTAAACTCCCATTATGTTTTCCTGTGAGGCAAGCATGCTTATTGCTGCAAGAAACTTTTTCTACAGTTAATTCCAGTGTTGCTGGAAGGATTAACACTGTTGAGCAAGGATGTTTCTGATAAAGATACTTTATACGACCTACTGTTGGTTTTATCAGGAATATTAACAGATAAGAATGGTATGTCTCTTTTGCCTACTGTTGCATGCATATCATATAGTTTCCCGCCCTTTTAGCAGTTATAGGAATGAATGAAACTTTAAGGGGAAAGGAAAGGAAAGGAAAACAAGTAGGTGTATCTACCCTCCCCTTTGCACATGAACAAAAAATAAAGATCCATACTTGAAAGTTGCTTTCGGGCAACTTTTTCTTGGTTCCCAACGTGTGGAAAATAAGACTTGTATCCCAATATGCTTGCACCCTTGTTAGCAATAACTCCACTGAGGTTTAGTAATGCATTTTCTCTTATTTGCTTGCGCATGCAGGACAAGAAGCTATTGTAGACAACGCATATACTATTTTTAAATTGCCTCCTTGAGCTTATCACTTATCCCCACAAGATGGTATTATTTTTTTTTTTCTGAATAATTTTACTTTATTTCTTATACCATCCTGCCACTCTTTATTCTTCCTTAAGCCTAGTGAACTTGCTTCCTCAATTCCGGCTGCTTCGTGCCTTTGTTTGTAACTGATGAAGAAAGCTTTCTTATTCTTGTCATTCACATTCTAAGCCACACTTAGAGAAATAGCAATCCAGTGTCTTGTTGCCACATCGGAGCTACCTCATACAAGGATTTATCCCATGAGGATTCAGGTTAGTTTTTTCAAATTGGAGTTGTTTAGTAGGGTTTCCAGTGATTACTTTCTCAATTTGAAGCTAGATAAGTTTTCCTATTTCCTTCATATATGTCAAGCTGGATGCATTCAATAGCATTTGCATGTTGCTCGGAAAGTACTAAACCCACATCTTCCTACTTGGATGTAAGTGATCATTCAGCCATCACCTGGGATTATTAATATGACGCCTTTTTTCTTTTGTTTTCTTTTTTCCTTGCGGGGGCTGTTTTATTGAAATGTTGGCAATGACAACCTTCTGCCACGCCTGCTTGTCATTCTCAGGTATTACAAGCCATGGCAAAAGCTCTGGATGATACAAAGAGAGCTGTACGTGTAGAAGCTGTTAGATGCTAGCAAGCATGGTCAGCACTTTATATCTATATTGTATGCACCAAATACATATTTAAATATGCATGCATGCGGGCAGATGATTTGAATTTTGAGTCAAGATTTGATTTTTAAATATGTGTTTCTGCTGGTTGTCAAAACAGGGCATCGATTGCTAGAAGGAGTCTTCATTTCTAAATTAGTATTCTGGGCTGGCTTCACAAAGTAAATAGGGTGGGCCTGACCCGCCTTGTTGTCACAGTAAACAATTGGCCCTGGAATTTCTTTTATATGGAAAAATTCCTATGCAGTTAGATGATTCATTATTAAAGAATGTGAATTTCCGTACATAAAAAACTCTGATACATTGCCTGCCCGCAATTTGAGGGCCCCAATAACCTTTAATGTTTCTCGACAAGCATTTTACCAATAATAATACCGCTGCAATCATATTGATGCATTGGATTCGATCGAAACTTTGAAGTTAAATTTGCTCAGATGAATGGTAGATTGGTGACCTCTTTCGAGGTCCTCGTGTTGCAACCTCTCCTTGAGGACTGCCAAAAAGAGGCAATAATTACACTGTAATGGCCAGCAGCCAAGCAGCTGCACTTCATGCCATGCTTTTGCTTGTGATCAGGCAGTTCCCTTATGAGAAGGCCGTTGGATAATTTCTTATTCACCCGTTGTACATGAAAAGTTACTAAAGGTTTCACGCTGCAGCACATCAAATGGTCCCAAAAGCTGAATTGAATGGAACAATCTTGTTTTTTTGGTCCTTTCAAATCTCTCATTTGTTGGAATTATTTTGCATCACTTCCAAAATGTATTTGTCCTTTTGCATCTTCATTGTACTAGGACATTCATTAAGCATCAACTAAAATAGTTAATTTAGTCACCATTCCATAACAAATAGTTTTCAAAAAAGTAATTTTAGTATTTTTTGTAGGTAGATTGAAAAATTAAGAGGAACAAAACTTATTAATTTAAATATAGATTGACATAAAAATGTTTTCATAAATTGAAAAATGAAAAAAATATAATTATTTTTATAATTTCTAATCTCTTTATATAACTTCTTTTGATTATTTGCCATTAATGATATTGAAAAGTTTCTTTATCATCAAGTCAACTTCAAATTGTTAAAAAGGCTTCTTAGTGCTTGAGACTCATTTATCATGGGGTCCGGGCCAATAAGAGCTACATAGACTTATTTTTATGTTTACACATAAAAATGATAGTTATAAAACTATATTAGATGACTTGGTTGGTAATTTCTAGATCAATTATAGGTTTTGAGTTATCTTCAATGGCATTAGAATCAAGACAAATCATTCAAACATGTCATCTTTAGCTCCATTACACCAGCCAACTTACTAGTGTCTTTTAGGGCTATTGTCCTCATCTATTCTTGCCACCTTAGAATTTGTAGTGCCCTGAAAGTTACCACAAAGTCAAAGGCACACAATATAGTTACAATCCAAAATAGTATAATCTACACATAAACACACAAATCCATGAGCCTTGCCTCTGAACCTCCTTCTATTGTGCCAGCAGTCGGCCTATTTCTCAAGTCAATTTTGAAGGCATTGGGAAATGTTCAACCTCATCACCTAATCTTCTCTTAATGGCTTTCTTCTTTTTTAAACCAAACCTTGGTGGGAAGTGCCTGCAACATGATAGGGCAAGACTAAAATCCACTAGAAAATACAGATATAAATTGTGAAATTTTGTTAAAAAGAAAATAAAAAGAAAAAATTTTAAAAATAGTGTTCAATTTACTGCCACAAAGTGGGCCTCATCATCATGAAATGTAACAAGAAGAAGAAGAAAAAGAAAAAGAATTTCAAAGAAGTGTAGCTACAAATAATTAGTTTTAACGAACCAAATTTCATACATTAAGATGTAATTGAATTTTAGGAAATTATGATTCAATTAAAAGACAACCTTCATAATAATCTTTTAGGTTAAAACATTCTAAAAAAGAAAATCAAACTCAATTCCTCTTCCTTCCCACGGGTGTGCTCGAAGACAATAAAAAAATTAAAAAAAAAAAAAGAGAGAAAGAGAGTAGCAGTGAGTAAAATGCATGATCGAGAGAGTGTATAATAATATATATAAATAAATATATTAATATCAAAATTAGTTTTAATAAATTTGAAAAAAGTCTAAAAAGATTGCTTTTTCTAATTTTAAAGAAAATGACAGTGAGTAAAATGTGTGGATGTGTGGATAATAATATATTTAAATAAATATTTTAATGTAAAAATTAATTTTATTAAATTTAAGAAAACAAAAAAATAAAAAAAAATAATAATAAAGTTGCCTTGTTTTCTATACCTTGTTTCATGGTCTCGTCTCAAGATAAAGATATTATTTCTACATGAGAGATGTGAGAGATTTTGGACCAATCTTGTCCCCTCTCCTTGTTGTAGTGTTGTTCCAGAAAATTGCAGTAATGGATTTGCAGTGCATGAAGCGTTGTATTTTGCAGAATATAATCTGGTAGTGCCTTCAACCGTGGGCAGTTCCAAATTTCCAAAGAGCGAAGGGATGGCATTATAATAATAGGAAGAGGTTTGGTAGTGCCATCATAATTATCATTATAATAATCAGGCATTACTAAAGCTGATGTTCTTGGCTGTTTATGCGTTGATCCTTGCTTTTCTGAGTAAGTTCAGATTAAATCTTCTTCTTTGCCATATTGCACCTTTGTTAGGCTAAAGTCGGTGTTTAAAATTGAATTCACTATCTCTAGTTATAGTATCTTGCTGAGTATTCCGTTGGCATGTGAACAGAAGATAAATACAAGCAGGATTTCTGGTTTAGCAGCCAATGTGAAATTTTAGATCAAGCAAGTAAGATTTCTAGGACAATACAGGCGATTTGGAATTATGCTTCTGTCTCAAGATTTTTATGTATTGGGAGCTGATTCTAAGAAGCTTACCTTGAATGCTAGAATCTTTGTTTTCTTCTGGCTTGTCCTGTTGGTCAGGGTGTAGTTTTGGGCATTACAGATCACTGACCCTTTCAGAAAAATTGTCTGTTGTACACTAAGTTTGTTATTACCCTGTCACTGATTGCAGAGGTTTTATGTTGGATGGGAAGAGAGACAGGCTGCTCACGTCCCGAGGCCTATACTTGAGAAAAATTTTTCGACAAGACATTGGCTTCTTTGATACAGAAGCAACAATCGGTGAAGTCATTGGGAAGAATGTCTGGTGACACTGCTCTCATACAGGATGCCATGGACGCAAAGGTATGTCATTTCGTGCTTCCAAAGAATTGTACACTGTCTTTTGTTATTCTACCCTCATTGTCATTGCTAGCAATTTGTCAGCTTGCCATGCTACATGCATCTTAATTAATGCTTTCATCACAGGTTGGGAAGTTTATACATCCACTATCAACGTTTATAGGTGGCTTTTTGGTTGCATTTATAATAGGATAGTGTCCGGCGGTAGTCTTGCTTTCCTGCATCCCTCTACTTGCAGTTTTTAGTTTCAAGGCGAGTGTTATTGAGAAAGAGCTCAATCACTCGGCCTGTGCTGCTATATATATTCATTGTTCAAGCACAAATATGTGTACGGTGAACTCTCTAATATGTATTGATTAACCAAGTTAATCAAATTAAACGGTACACACTCCATTACACCTGAAAATTATCAACCTAAAGAAAGTCATGAGCAGTGAAACTCTCTCTTACGTTCAAACAAATGCATAGAACAAGTTAATTAATGTCACAGTATATTGGAACTTTCAAGCGGGCTCCCCTTTATTGGGCACATCCAGGAACGCACTGCACTATGTGGATGTCCTGTACCAACTCAATGCAAATAAATCAGTTGAACACAAAGGGCACGGGCCACCTCTAATTGAGATTATATGAATTACTTTTATATATATATATATATATATATATATATATATATATTTGATGATAAATTGTTCAAGAAACTAAAATCAAACAATGAAATTAGATTGTTTAGAAGTTATTTATTTCGCTAAATTGTCCCCATCAAAATTAATGTGCTTAGAACACCAACTATGCTAACACAAAGGAACTCAGAAGCTCCGGAAAAATCTCCTCTCAACTTCCAGGGGCATTGCTCCTTCCGTTTCAACCAGGTCAATGCAGTATTGGAATCAGATTCCAAAATGATTTGTCCATTCTTAAAGGGATCATTAGAAACTATCAGTTCTATGGCTTGTAAGACGGTCAATGATTCAGCATGGTTTGATTCTGCTTCTTCAACTGAGCAAGAGAGAATACAGAGAAAAGTGTCCATTTGATTCCCTAAAACCACCTCCAATACCAAATCTTGATAAGAACACTTCTAATTTCGATTCAGTTACGGATGCACTTTCCCTTCGACGAACACATTATACATGAACAATAATTCTTTTGAAGGAATTTCTTCAGAAATAAATTCACGTCTCTTTTGTGTTTTTTGACTTTTGACTATTCCATCACCGTAGAAGTCAAACTTTTGGCCAGAGTTGGGCTGCCCTGCACTGAATTTAAGCTTTTTCTAACGAAATGCTGTCCAACAATCCCAGAATTCTACTTATTGTCTACTTTCAGCTTATACCTGTAGCCAGCGTATAAAATTTTCTCTTCCACCATGTATAATTATTAGGGAAATTTTATTTTTATTTTTATTTTTAACTTTGTGACCCAGCAATTAATGGAGTAATTTTTCATATAAAATTGTTTTCATTTTTTTCTTTCTCGCCGTAGGATGATATTAACATGACAATTGACAATCATTTCATGGCCAATTAAAATGAAAGCATTGACTCATTGATTGCAAAGTGAGTTTGATGGCCCCTAAAGGCTTAATGAGTAAAGATACCGATAAACTTCGCAATGCTCGATTTCAAGTAGAGATTGCAATCAAGCGACTTTATTTTATCTTATAAAAAAATAAAAAATAAAAATTAATATACTTTTATTTCGTCTTCAAAAATAAATTATTATCATAATTTAAATTTGTGACTTTCAAACGCAATCAAATAACTTTTTCTTTTTTCACATCAAAGCTCGTCATTCCGTATAGTAAATGCTATTGTGACCATTTTTGGTTTAGAAAAGGATAACGAACGAATAGGGAAATCCAACACCCCAAGTCTACAGAATGGAAGTATTTCGAGGATCCGCAGCTGATTTTTGGCAGCTGGATGCCCATGATGTTATGGACATTGCATTCTACTGTGAGCAGATGGTACAACCCCCACCTGACATCAAAGTGGAGGAGTGCCTTTGAAACGGTACTAGAGCTCCCACATCCACAAAACAAAATCTTGGTGACCAATGAGGCGTGGAATGTTTCCCTATACTCTGATGGGCAGGGGCTTGTTGGGCAGCGACTAAAGATAATTTCTAGAGATCTCGTACTGAACCCATCCGCTGCTGACCAGCAATTCGCCTCTTCCCTTTTATATTCCTTAACGCCATCGTCATCCAACGGATTTACCAGAGCCAAAAAAGAGGTTAGGATCAATTCATTGCAGCAAAGCAAGGTGGCCAGAAGCTCGCTGTCCATTCGCATGTGTTATGTACACACCCATACGCCCTGTAAAGAGACTTTAAGAGTTTGGTAACCCTACCACCAAACCCCGCGATTGCTTCCCCATTCCGTATATTGCCGACCACATATCTAGCTTATATGCGAGAATATATTATTATTGAAAACTCAAGCTCATCCTCCATATGCATCAGTATCAAATGAAAAAATTATCTCGCTTGGGCTGACAGAGAGTGAATATACTTTTGCCAGTGCCACCGAGACAAAGGGTTATATAGCTCCCAATATTGATAGGACCACCAAAAGAATGTTCGTATCATCTTGAACATGGGATAAGAATATATTCACGGCTTGTTATGGATTAAGACCTACTAGTTGTTTACTCATTCGGACAATTTGAAATGGGGAAGAACTATAGCTTACATTTAGAAGAATTGGAGCCCTATGATGTTAATGATCTTCGACTCTCTTAATCGAAGATTTGAGTGTTGCTACCACTGTGGGCACTATATTTTACGTCTTTGTATCTCTGTCTCTGATCTTCTTATGTAGTCGTGCAAAGTATGTCCAGGGGTGCTTCACTTGCTGCTCGAATTAACTTGGGTCAACTGGCCGTCGTGAGTGCTGAGCCATTACACGTCACTTTTGGACATCAGGGGGGCGTGGCTAATAATGCAGAGGCATGGAAGGGACCCACAACGCCCTTACTTAAAAGGCCCATGGCAGCTCCTCGGGAGAACTTCCTTGCAAACAAAAAGCAGGGGACAGATGTGGAATTAGCACCACACCACTCTGTCCGATACTCGGTCTCATAGTACACATGGTTGATCTCCTGTGGAATTGGGCAGCAGAAGACTTGATCAGTTGGTAGATTAGAAAGCTGAGACCTATGGCAAACCATGTCTAGCAGCTGAAAAAAGTGTACATAAAAGGCAAGTGCCACAACCGGATTTTTCTTTTCCACAATAATGAAGAACAGGAATAATTTCCAACAAGAGTCCACACACGCGAGGCTCTTTTGTGACGTAACAACCTTCACGTGCACACAAAATAGAGCACTCTAAGACCACGGATGAATCGACAAAAGGGTTTAAATTCTCTCAAATTCTCACAAGAGGAGCAGAATCTAAGCATATCATGCCTGTTCAACTTCAAGCAGCTAAGAGAAGAAATGAAGCAGTGCAATAACCTTTATTTGCTTGATCTTCTTAGTGCTTGCATCTGCATAGGAGAATATGATAGGATGCCAACCTTTGTTTTCCATTTTTGTTACAGATAGGTTCCATTCAGTATAGGTCAATGTTCTCCTTTCAAGTCCACTTTCCAGTCCACGCATCTAAAAGGGGAACATTCAAGGAAAAGATGAGTTCCAATTAGGAATATGTTCTCGAAGAACCAAAGAAGAATGTCTATAGCAAAGAACCAGAATATTACTCACCGAAAGCAATGTCTGAACATAGTGCTCATCAGGAATACAGTTATGCTGCTTCTGAAGTTTCTGTATGGTATCACAGACAAATATAAAATTCCTTGAAAAGAAAACCAATCATTGTAGTGCAACAAACAATGATCCCCTTCCACAATACTGAAAGCCTAACAATAAGTTCCATACTTCACTACCTTGCCACACATTAAAGAACCACAAAACAGTGTGGAAATCTTTTTGCTCCTACTTGTGTTATTGCTTTAATTCATACAAGCAACTATGATAGTCTTAAGGAAGGTGAGTACAAAGCACTTGGCACCTGATTCCTAGATTAATAATCATGTCTAGCTAAACTGGAGGGACTTCAACACAATTTCTCAATAACTATTTTCTGTACATTGAAGCATCAGTTGGAAGTGTATCATAATTAAATTAGCTTAAACATGGTTTAATCCAACTTTTAAACTAATTAATATCAATACAAAAGTTTATTTTTAATATACCAACTCACTATGTGAACTATTAACTAGGTCCTATGACCATTTTAAGCAAAAAGGAATGGTGTGTTAAAAATTATTATAAAAAATATTAAAAAAAAAATAACATATAAGATATGAACAATTTACATAGAATTATTCCTTCAGACTTATTACTTGTTTACTTGTCATGTACCAACAAACTTAAATTACCAAAGAAACTCATATTTTCACCTTAGATGAAGTTGTCACTAATATCCACGTCAATCTTACTTCATTCTTTTGTTTTTTCAGCTCCTAGCCTAGATGATCTTAACAAATTTCAAGCTACACCATAAAGAAACTAACAAAATGTATTTCATGTTTGAAGGTTGGAGGGTACACCCAATTTTATAAGGAAGATTTATCATCTGCTAACATAAGAGAACCAGGCCACCAAGTGCCAGGAATTCGATCCAACTTAGAATCATAATGTGGTCCCAACTCTTGCCAAACCTTCTCCACTAAATATAGGTCATCATAGATGTTTGTCTTACCCCTTGAATTATCACGGATCACTCTCACTGGATTTTTTTTCTTCTCTGCCAATTTTCAAAGCACGATTAGTTCACGATGGTAAAGAACATTTTGGGTATAAAAATTAGGCGAACAACTATTGTTGACCAACCCCCCTTCTTTGCCATGCGGTGTTGGCCGAATGGTGAACCTACCATCTGCACAATTTCAGGAGAATTTTTACCATATATGAAATGCCTTTTCTCATTTTGTAGAAGATTTGACTTATTATATAATTTATAACTCTTGAAATAATAATATTCCAGTCTAATTATTATTTTGTAAAATTACTAATTTTTTTTTCATATGAATATATAATATTTTTATTATTAAAATAATTTAAATTATTATTTTTAAGAATATAAAAATAAAAAAATAAATGTGAGGATAATATAATTTGAATATAAGACTATTTGATTATAAATATTCTAATATGATGTCAAATAACTATTCTAACTAAAAGATGAACAAAAGATGAATTATAAATTATAATTTAACCAAACTTAAAGCCTTATGGCTTTTTTTTTTTTAATCATATGGCGATTGTGGGTCTATATCTCCTCGCTTAGGAGAGTGCATATTTTTGAACCATTAACCAGCAACTATAAGATGGCAAAAGATAGCTAACCTTTCACCATTCCGCACAATGAGCTTTAGCAACAATGGAAACAACTGCTATTGTTTTGTCAAGATCAAGAAGAGCCATATATAACACCCGCCATTGTTTTATATACCCTTTCATTTGCCTGCAGCTATATTTATTGTTTCAATATTCTTTCTTCCGTAAATGTTTTCAATGTTTTATGTGCTGCTTATAAGCTCTTGATTGGGGTCCTAAGAGTGAATCCAAGCAACAATAGTATTATCTTCTCATATGTTTCATTCTGTAAATCTTAGTATCTTGTATCTAAATTTATCACAACTAGCTCAAAGATAGGTGATGAAGAGTTCTTTAGTCTAGTGGGCTTGTGTTCTTGTAAGACAGAGAAAGGCTATGGGAGTGCTAGACTCAAGCCCAAAAGGAAAGAAACTTAGGAAATAAGGAAAAGGGAAAGAAATTACCTGGAATCCTTGGAGGCTCAGGATATTTATGGGTCCTTTAGTGGGCTCTTATTGATTGATGGGCAAAGGGTGGGTCGAATCTTACCAATACTTTGTTATGGGTAATAGAGTGTAGACTGCTAATCGACAAGGGTTCCAGGAATGGTAATGGAGAATGCCCTTGTGAACGCAGTGAGGCCGTGGGTTGCTAGCTTGCGTCAAGCTGGGGAACCGTGTTGGAATATGCCTTGTATTCTAGTTGAGTTAGAATTACTGTTTTGACCCTTATCTTATATCCCTATAAATATATATAGGCATACTAGGGTTAGGAGAGTTGAGACGAGGTAGAGAGTAGAGCCCCACTCTTTGTATCCTGTAACACACTCTTTCTGTTAATAACAGTATTTCCTCTGTCTTTCCCGTGGATGTAGGTCACATCGACCGAACCACGTAAAATTCTAGTATTATTTTTCTCTTCATTTGATTACTTCCGTATTGATTTTCGGTAACAAACTGGTATCAGAGCCCAAGAAAAAAAAAAAAATCCAAGCACCAGAGTTCTGCCGAGACCATCCGTCGCGCAGCCCAGCGCCCGACGCAGCCCTGCGTCACCGGCGACCCTGTCGCGCAGCCCAGCGCCTGACGCAGCCCTGCGTCACCGGTGACCCCGTCACATAGCCCAGCGCCCGACGCAGCCCTGCGTCACCGGCGACCCCGTCGCGCAGCCCAGCGCCCGACGCACACCCCACACCGGCAGCCCCGTCGCACAGTCCAGCGCCCGACGCACACCCCACACCGGCAAGCCCCGTCGAACAGCCCAGCGGCCGGCGTTCTGCAGTATCCAGCGGATCCAATTCGAATCCCCTACCGATCGGAGCCTTGGGAAATTTTATTAATTTGGGCCATCAATTTGAATTCATCAATTTTTATTTTAGGTGTTTTGTTGCAATGGCTTCTTCATCTTCATCAACGATGAAGTCTGAAATTGAGAAGTTTGATGGAAACACCAGTTTTGCACTATGGCAAGTTAGGATGATGGCAATTCTGTCATGAGAAGGTACAAAAAGGGCCCTACATGGCAAGGAGAAAAAACTGGAGTCAATGTCCAATGCAGATTGGAATGACTTGGATGATAGAGCTCTATCCTCAATTCAACTCAGTTTGGGAAATGAAGTTTTGAGAGAAATCCTTAGTGAAACAACAGCAACTAGTGCGTGGCTAAAATTGGAAAGTCTATACATGACAAAATATTTGACTAATAGGCTCCGATTAAAGCAGCGCCTTTACACTCTATGCATGTCAGAAGGTACTTCTTTGAAATCACATATTGGAGAGTTTAGTTCAATTGTTACTGATTTGAGCAAGATTGACGTGCATATTGACGATGAGGATCAAGCTTTATTGCTATTGTGTTCTTTGCCTCCTTCATACAAGCACTTTCGAGATACTATGATTTATAACAGAGAAGATATTTCCCTTGAGAATGTCAAGACTAATTTGCAGGCCAAGGAGAAAATTGATAGTAATTTGACAGTTTCTGAGACATCAGATCAGAGCGTTGGTTTGATCATTGATCGAGGAAGATTAAAGGAGAGAGGTCGAAATTTAGGAAAATCAAGATCGAAATCAAGGCACAAGAATTTGATATGCAATTATTGCAAGAAGAAAGGGCACATCAAGTCTAATTGTTACAAATTGAAAAACAAGTAGAAAGTAAGTGACAGTAATCAGAAGAACCATCCACCAGGAGAAGCTCATGTGGCAGCAAATGAGAGTGATGATCTGCTTTGTGTCACTCAAGGCTAAGGCAGATTTCAGGATACCTGGATCATGGACACTGGAGCCTTGCAACATATGACTCCTAATAGGGAATGGTTTACCACTTACAAGCCAATCAATGGTGGTGTTCTGTTAGGTAATGATCACATATGTAAGGTTGCTGGGATTGGTACAGTGCAGATCAAGATGCATGACGGTGTCATTAGGACCTTGTCTGAGGTCAAACACATTCTAGATTTGACGAAGAATCTTATCTCATTGGGCACTCTTGAGAAGAATGGCTGCAAGATTGGGTGTGAAGGTGGAGTTCTGAAGGTTTCCAGAGGTACTCTTGTATTGATGAAGGCTGCCAGAATTGGCACATTGTATTTCTTGCATGGTTCGACAGTCACAGACTCAACTGCAGTTTCTACTTCAGTTTCAGATTCAGATGTGACAAAGTTGTGGCACATGCGGCTGGGACACATGAGTGATAGAGGTATGGCTGCTTTGAGTAAGAGAGGTCTTTTGTGTGGTCAGAACACTGGAAAAATGGAATTTTGTGAGCATTGTGTTTTTGGGAAGTAGAAGAGGTTGAGCTTCAGTACAGCCATCCATAAAACAAAGGGAACATTGGACTACATCCATTCAGATCTTTGGGGTCCTTCTCAGGTTCTCTCTAAAGGTATGGGTGTTGCTTATATGCTCACTTTCATTGATGATTTTTCTCGCAAAGTTTGGGTCTATTTCTTGAAACAGAAAAGTCAAGTATTTGGAATCTTCAAACAGTGGAAAACTTTACTTGAAAAGCAAACTGGGAAGCAGATTAAGAGGCTGAGAACAGATAATGACCTTGAATTTTGCAATAATGAATTCAATGAGTTTTGCAAAATCGAAGGCATTGTTCGACACCGCACAGTTGTAAAAACTCCACAGCAAAATGGAGTTGCAGAACGCATGAACAGGACTTTGATAGAGAAAGTTAGATGTCTGTTATCCAATGTAGGTTTGGGCAAGGAGTTTTGGGCAGAAGTAGTCAATACAGCTTGTTGGTTGGTAAATCGATCTCCTTCTACTTCCATTGAGTGTAAGACACCTGAAGAGGTGTGGTCAGGCAAACCTGCAGATTATTCTGATTTGAAGATATTTGGCTGTCCTGCTTATGCTCATGTTAATGATGGAAAGCTTGAACCGAGGGCTAAGAAATGCATTTTCCTTGGCTATGCTTCTGGTGTGAAAGGTTATAGGTTGTGGTGTCCAGACCCTAAGTCTCCAAAATTCCTCATCAGCAGAGACGTGACATTTGATGAATCCGCTATGCTGCATCCAAAAGAGGAAGTCTTAAGGCCAAACAATGAAGATAGTGGGAGTACCAGACAGCAGGTGGAGTTTGAAAGCAATATTCCTTCTAAATCAGGTCAACAGATTCGGGTTGGCACTTCAGAAACAGACGAGGATACTCTAGATACTCAACAGGCACAGTCGTATAGTATCGCCAAAGACAGACCCAGAAGGACTATCAAGCCACCAGCCAGGTTTTCTTACTCAGATTTTGCTTATTGTTTGGCAGTAGCAGAAGAGGTGGACTACAATGAACCTAGAAACTATTTAGAGGCTGTCACTTGTGCCGAATCTTCCCAGTGGAGTATTGCTATGACCGAGGAAATTGAGTCCCTGCATAAGAATCAGACTTGGGACTTAGTGAAATTTCCCAAAGATAAGAAGACTATTGGCTGCAAATGGATCTTCAAGAAGAAGGAGGGAATCCCAGGAGTTAAAGATGCAAGGTACAAGGCACGTCTAGTTACAAAGGGCTATAGCCAGAAAGAAGGGATTGACTTCAATGAGGTGTTTTCTCCAATTGTGAAGCATACTTCCATTCGTGTGCTTCTAGCTATGGTTGCTATGTATGATATGGAACTAGAGCAGCTTGATGTCAAAACTGCTTTTCTACATGGCAATCTTGAGGAAGTCATCTATATGGACCAACTCGAGGGTTTCCAAATTGAAGGCAAGGAGGAACAAGTTTGCAAGTTGAAGAAATCTTTATATGGTTTAAAGCAGTCTCCTAGACAATGGTATAAGAAGTTTGATAGCTTTATGGTTGGCCATGGTTACTTAAGGAGTGGGTATGACAGTTGTGTCTACCATAGGAAGCTTCGTGATGAATCATTTGTCTATCTGCTACTATATGTCGATGATATTCTTGTTGCCTCTATAAGCATATCTGAGATCAATAGTTTGAAGAAGCTACTTAGTAGAGATTTCGAGATGAAAGATTTGGGAGCTGCAAAGAGGATTTTGGGCATGGAGATCATCAGAGACAGGAAAGCAGGAGAGTTGCACCTTTTACAGAAAAGGTACATCGAGAAGGTTCTGGATCGTTTTGGGATGATGAGTTGCAAACCAGTAAGTACTCCTTTGGCATCACACTTCAGACTTTCAGCCTCTTTGTCACCCAATAACCTAGAGGAGGAGGAATATATGTCACGTGTTCCATACTCTAGTGCAGTGGGCAATGTTATGTATGCTATGGTTTGCACTCGTCCAGATATCTCACAGGCAGTCAGTGTGGTTAGTAGATATATGGCTAACCCTGGGAAAGCACATTGGCAAGCAGTTAAATGGATATTTCGGTATCTTAGAGGCACTACAGATGTAGGACTGATATTCAGCAGAGGCAGTAGGTTGTTTACTAGTTTTGTGGATTCTGACTATGCAGGTGACCTTGACAGAAGAAGATCAACAACTGGTTATATTTTCACTCTTTCAGGCAGTGCCATTTGTTGGAAGGCAACATTGCAATCAACAGTTGCTCTTTCCACCACTGAAGCTGAGTACATGGCAATAGCAGAAGCAGTTAAGGAAGCTATTTGGTTGAAAGGTTTGGTCACTGATTTGGGTTTATCACAGGAAACTATCACCGTATTCTGTGACAGTCAGAGTGCTATACACTTGACCAAAAATCAAGTGTATCATGAGAGGACCAAATACATTGATGTCAAATACCATTTCTTGCGAGATGTTATATCTCAAGGTTTGATTTCAGTGAAAAAGGTCGCTACTGCAGACAATCCAGCTGACATGTTGACGAAACCAGTTTTAACTAGCAAGTTCAAGCATTGCTTGGACTTGATTGATGTTCGTTTTGATTGACTGGCCCTAAGGGGCCATTGGGAGGAGAGACAAAAGGATTCTATTTTGTTATGTGTTTTGAGAATACAATGTAAGGTGGAGATTTGTTGAAATATGCCTTGTATTCTAGTTGAGTTAGAATTACTCTTTTGACCCTTGTCTTATATCCCTATAAATATATATAGGTATATTAGGGTTAGGAGAGTTGAGATGAGGTAGAGAGTAGAGCCGCACTCTTTGTATCCTGTAACACACTCTCTCTGTTAATAACAGTATTTCCTCTGTCTTTCCCGTGGATGTAGGTCACATCGACCAAACCACATAAAATTCTGATGTTGTTTTTCTTTTCGTTTGATTACTTCCGTATTGATTTTTGGTAACAAACCGTTTAGGCTTGGAATGGGCCTTGGGCCCATTGTCACAAGGTCCTTAATTCAGCAGCTATTACTCACATTTCAGGTGGTCATTCACTGAGTCTATGGGGCACGACAGAAAAAACATTTGAGGTACAGCAACGAAAATCCAAAATACTAGAAAAAAAAAAAAATCAAGCTCATTAGCTTTTATTAGAACTAGAATTTACTGCAATGGCAACTTCAAGCACTCTAATTGATACATAAGTGTGCCAATCAAAGGCAGCCTACAGCCTAAAAACGTGATCTCTTCATCCTGGCAATTGCTGCAAAAAAGATTTGTAAAATTGAAAATTAAAGGCAAAGGCTCGTCAGACAATCTGATTGAAAAGAGAGAGGGTGTTGACAGAACTAGTTTCACTCCCGTTCCAATCTAGCAATGCAACCTTGAAGTGAAGAAGAAGATGGGAAACTTGCTGATCAAGAAAGCAGACTGAACTTTACAGCAGACACTCCTTTTGTTGTTTAGTTTGATTGCAATGTTTAGTCTAATTGTAACTTGAAAAGTACATGCTTATGTTACTTTTGCAAAAGCAGAAACATCAATCCAGAGATAGTGGGATCAGGTGAAGTTTGTCCCATTCAAGTTCCTTGTTGATGTCAACATGGAAGTATGGAAGATGTGTTGTATTCATCATTCCTTTTGTACTCAATCAATGTGTCAAACCCTTAAAAAGGGGACTTTGAATGAAATGAATGTGTTTTCATTATCTGCAAAACTTTTACAGCAGAAAAAAGTTCTTCTTCTCCTTCTCTGCAATTCTTCTTTCAATGAGGTCCTTTCTTCTTTGTTAACAACAGAGGGGATCATCGAGACTAAGATGACTCCAATTTTGCCCCATAATTTTCTGAAACAAAGCTTGTTGCTCCACTTCTAGAAGAACAGGGACAAGAAATTAAGAAAAAGAGCAGCATAAGCGATTACATTTGTAACTCAATGGCAATGCATACATTTGTTGTGCCAAGTGGGATTCATAGCTGTGTACAATAAACTCGGATGTATAAAAGAAAGATCAATTAACAGCACCATCATCTACGAAGTAAAAAGGGAAACGCTCAAATAATAAGATGAATTAAAGAGAAAACTGATGTAAAGTCATCACCATGAAGAGAAGTAGCAACCCTGATTCCATGGAATACCAAGACTAGAGAGCACTGCAACATTAATAGTCTTCAAACAAAAATTCCTGCAGTCTTGCCTTAAGAAACCAAATTCATCGGCAAACTCAATGTGGTGGAATCTGCAGAGAGCCCCCTAGAAACCATTTCTTGAAGAATTGCACTCAATATTGTCTACAAGTTTACATAGATCTTTGATAGTTGTTGTAAACAATCAAATTAAGTTGGTAATAACTCCTTTTCAACATTAAATCAAAAAGTATCCTTGCCCAATTGATTTGACATCAAATTGTCTTAGAGTTTAATATATAATACATTCTTAAATCTCATCCAAAAAGTATCCTTCTTTGGAAGGCTCGTTAATTAAACTATTGTAAGTAATGACATTAGGATGATAGTCTTTCTCCACTGTCATAGCTTAGTTCCATTAACAGAATAACTGATGCAAAATAAAAGGAAAGAAAACTACGGCAGGCAAAACAGAAATATTATACGTTGTCCATTCAACATGTTTCATTGTGTTTCAATTAGTAGAAAATGCCAGGCTCAAAAGAAACAAAAGACATTGACAAATCCAATTAGGTAAGAAAATAATGTCTAAATTGTGATCTGCATTTCCTGTGAGACCAAAAGGCACTCCTTAAATTTTCTTTTTACTTGTTCTTTTTATTTGTTCGGACAAGGATCTGAATATTAAAGTTTGAAGTTAGGAAAACACCGACAGTTCTACCTCCGGACGCGGCTGGTGACACAGTGTTTGAAACTTTGCCGCAAGTTTTTTGCATTAGGCGTTGTTGACGATGTCTCCATACTTTAAAAAAGCATATTAATGACCGTTGCCAAGCTATAAACCATTTCCATCTAAAATTATATTGTAATATATTTCAAGGATTACATTGAATATTTAATGAAAAGATGTTAAAGTCCTTTCATAGAATTCTATGATTTTAGGATCATTTATGAAGTTTCGGATTACATTAGGATATTTTTGAAGTAAATTGTAAGATCGACGGAATTACAATCTAGTCCTAAGATTCTTACTTCCTTCACAATAAGTTTTTGAGTATTAGCTTTTGTTTTTTTTTTTTATTAAAATATATTATAAATTTCACAACACAATATATTATAAATTTAGGATAAGTTGGTCATTAACTACAAAATCTAATGATAGAGTTCGTTAAATTTTTAATTTTAGATTTAAAGTTAAAATCTTAATCTCTAAAAACTAAAAAAAAATTTAGGATACTATTGAGCATAAAATTGACAAGGATGTATGCAAAATAGGGTGATGTTTTATTTATGTGATTATAAGATCTTTTATATATATATAATATTTCAACTACTTTTTACTTTTATAGTAATAACTCATCGTAAAATATTTAAAAATAAATAGATAGATTCTTAAAAAATAGCAAACACTCCTAAAAAATAAAAATGACTCCTAAATACTTGCAAAAACTCCTAAAAGATAGTAAGAACTCCTAAAGAATAATAAATACTATTTTTGATAATTAAAATCGGTCATAAAACTGCCTATAAATCTTGACTGAGTGAAGTGTCACATGTGTTGTAATCTTAACACTCCCCCTCAATGCCAGCTTCCATTCTTTTTATCATCTTGAGTTGATGGCAGAAACTTCCAAATTTGTTATTGTTCAAGCCTTTTGTGAACAAATCTACAGCTTGATTTTCTGTTTTGATCTGCCTTAACTCAATCTCTTCTCCCAATACTTTTTTGTCGGATAAAATGATAACGTATCTCCATATGTTTAATTCTTGCATGAAAACTAAATTTTCTGCCAAACGTATTGCCGACTGTTTATCACAATATAAGGGAACTGTATAATTTGTTGGTTGATGCAAGTCTTTTAACAATTGAATAAGTCAAGTGCTCTCTTGTGCTATCATTGTTACAGCTCAATACTCTGCTTCTGTTGTTGACAGGGACACAGTTGATTGCCTTTTACTGCACCATGAAATTGCTCCAGACCCAAGCATAAAAACATAACCAATAGTTGAACGTCAGGTATCATGATCACCTGCATAGTCAGCATCACAATAACCTACAATCTTCACCTTTCTTATACATGACACCATAGCCAAGCATGCTCTTCACATATCTTAGAATTCGACGAACTGCTTCTAAGTTTGACTTCTTTGGATTTTGCATGTACTGACTCATCACATAAGAAATGTCAGGTCTAGTTAGAGTTAAGTAGATCAAACTACCCACCAATTGTCGATACATCATTGCATCTTCCAAATCTCTTCCTTCATGGGCACATATCTTGACATTTGGTTCCACTGGCGTTGATATTGGCTTGCACTTAAGAATTTCAAATTTCTCTAACAAATCTCTAGAATATTTTTGTTGATGAAGAAATATTCTTTCTTAGGTATGATCAATCTCTAGACCAAGAAAATGCTTAAGTTGCCCAAGTTCTTTCATTTGAAACCAAATTGATAAATTCTCCTTTGTTTTGAGAATTTCTTCTTCACAATCTCCAAATATGATTAGATCATTTACATATACAAGCACAATAGCTAGCTTCCCTTCATTAGCCTTGACAAATAAACTAGAATTTGCAGGTGTCACAGAATAACCATTATGAGTCAAGAATTGAGCAATTTTACCATACCAGGCTCTCGGTGCTTGCTTTAATCCATAAAGCGCCTTCCGTAGCTTACTGTCACAAGGTTAGGCTTTGTACTTACTAACCCATGTGGCACTTAGTCGATCTTGCGTGCGAAGATGAGCTAAGTAAGCCTTGGAGAGTTTGAGAGAATTAGTGGAAAGCGTTGGGCGGCAAGTAAGGACTTGCAATTGCTGTATGAAGAGAGAGAGCACAAGAGAGCTTTGCAAGTGAGCTTGTATTGAGTATGCAAAGGTGTGTTTACAAGTGAGAGGAGTGGCCTATTTATAGTTGCTCCCCCTCCTCAATGTGTGGCTACAAATGACTATCTAGAATATTTACAATGAATGTTCTAGAGAGAGCATCTAAGAGGATCCTTCAAGAAGGTTCTAGGTGAGTATCTTTGCTGGACTTTACTGAAAGTCTCTAGATGGGGCACTTCCAAACACTTCAACACTCTTCTAAGACCTTCTGCTTGTTGGATTTGGGCTGCCAAGGGGGCTAGGCAATGTTGGCAGCCCACAGAGGCTTAATTTGGCCCCCAATATATGTCTTCTCACTTGCTAGATGGGCTGGACTTAGTGTCCACGTGACACCCTCCTCCACTTAATTCTGCGACGTCCTCATCACATTCTCAGCCTTATATTGCCGAATGTGGTCAGCAAACTGCCAAAGCTGGTCCTCTCGTTCCCAACTAGCCTCTTGGTCCTGCAAATCTTTCCATTTCACCAAGTACTCATGGTAATTGGGAACTCCTCTTCTCCGGATCACTCGATCAGCAAGGATTTGCTCCACCTCCTTGTCAAATTCGGTGACCACAGCCGTTGGTGTGCGCTTGGACTCACTTCAACTTGGATCCTCGTCATCCCCATGAAAAGGCTTAAGAAGACTTACATGGAAGACATTATGGATCTTGAGCTTTGGAGGGAGTTGGACTTGGTAGGCAGCCTTTCCTACACGCTTGACCACAGGAAATGGCCCTTCGTACTTCCTTACCAAGCCCTTATGGACCTTACGTAGACACTTGAATTGGTGAGGTAGTAGTTTCACCATCACCATGTCTCCTGTTGCGTAGTCCCTTAGGCGTCGTTTGGTGTCAACCCATCGTTTCATTCTCTTGGCCACTTTGTCAAGGCAAGCCCTTGTTATGTCCGCTTCCTCATGCCATTCTCTCACAAACTTGAAGGCAGACTGGTTATTGCCAGTGTAGGGAGAGGCAATTGCACTTAGAGTGAGCGGTTGTTGTCTTGTGACAATCTTAAATGGGCTTTTGTTTGTGGCCTCGCTCCTCTGGAGGTTGTATGAGAATTGGACAGCGTCGAGTAGCTTTGCCCAATCTCATTGGTGAGTACTGACGTAGTGCCTCAGGTATTGCTCGAGCAAGGTGTTGACTTGCTCGGTCTGTCTGTCGCTTTGGGGATGGAAGCTTGTTGAGAAGTTTAGGTTGGTTCCCAGCAACTTGAATAGTTCATGCCAGAATTTACCCATAAAGCAGGGGTCTCTGTCACTGATTATGCTCTTTGGCACACCCCACAACTTTACTATGTTCTTGAAGAACAAGCAAGCAATTTCGTCCACCTTATAATCAGCAGGGGCTGGAATGAAGGCGCCATACTTGCTTAACTGATCCACCAACACCATGATGCTTCCACATCTCTCGGACTTTGGTAGAGCTACAATGAAGTCCATTGAGACACTTTCCCATGGCTTTTTAGGGATGGGTAGTGGCTCAAGTAGACCTGCTGGTTGTTGCTGTTCTATCTTGTCTTGTTGGCAAACCAAGCAAGTTCGCACATAGGCCTCGACACCTGTATGCATATGCGGCCAAAAGTAATGTTATTGGACAAGAGCAAGGGTTTGTGCCATACCTGGGTGACCAGCCCATAGGGAATTGTGGCATTTCTTGAGAATTTCCTTTCGCAAGTTTCCCCAGTTAGGCACGAAGACTCGGTTCCCGACTATTATAAGGACTCCGTCGTCCACCCACAATCAACGAGTCTTCCCTTCACTAGCCAATCTCAGCAAATTGTTGGCCAGGCCATCTTGTCCAATACCTTCCTTGATTCGTTCAAGGAGGTTGCTCTTAGGCATACTAGTGGAGAGGGCAGCTAGCTCCGCCTTTCTGCTCAGCACGTCAGCAACAACATTGGCTTGTCCCGGCTTTTACCGTAGAGTGTAGTCAAATTCTGCCAGGAAGTCTTGCCAACGAGCTTGTTTGGGGCTGAGTTTCTTTTGTGTCTGGAAGTAGCTTGTAGCAACATTATCGGTCATAATCACAAACTTACTTCCAAGGAGATAGTGTCTCCAAGTGCGCAAGTAGTGGATGACGGCAGTCATCTCCTTGTCTTGGATGGTGTACCGCCTTTCCGTGTCATTAAGCTTGCGACTTTCATAGGCAATAGGACACCTATTTTGCATTAGGACTCCCCCGATGGTGTAGTCGGATGCATCGATGTGGACTTCGAAAGGCTTCTCGTAGTCCGAGAGCACCATAACAGGTTCTTCGGAGATAGCTTGCTTCAATCTCTCGAAGGAAGCTTGGCATTCACTCGTCCAATGTTAAATGTGGTTCTTCTTCAGCAGGTCGGTTAAGGGTGCTGCTATGGCAGAATATCCCTTAATGAACCGACTGTAGTAGTTTACAAGCCCCAGGAAGGATCGCATTTCTAGGACCTTGGTTGGAGGTTCCCATTGTTGGATCGCTTGCACCTTTGTTGGATCCATCATCAATTTGCCATCCTTGATTCGGTGACTAAGTAAGTCCACCTCTTGCTTGGCGAATGAGCACTTCTCCTTCTTGATGAACAACTCATTCTCCCGTAGAACTTGGAAGACTTGCTTGAGGTGCTTAACATGCTCCTCAAGTGTGTTGCTATACACCACAATGTCGTCCAAGTAGACTACTATGAATTTGTCAAGAAATGGATGCAGTACCTTGTTCATGAGTGTGCAGAAAGTGGCTGACGCGTTGGTGAGGCCAAAGGGCATTACTAGGAACTCGAATGCTTTGTAGCGTGTTACGCAGGTCGTCTTTGGCTCGTCACCTTGTGCAATTTGGACTTGGTAGTATCCTGAATGCAAATCCAGCTTGGTGAAGTACCTTGCCTTCCCGAGTTGGTCAAAAAGATCAACTATCAAGGGTATCGGATACTTGTTCTTGATAGTGACCTTGTTTAAGGCTCGATAGTCAATACACATTCGCAGCGATCCGTCCTTCTTCTTCTGGAAGAGGACAGGGGCACTAAAAGGGGCTTTCGATGGTCAAATGTAGCCCAAATCGATCAGATCGTGGAGCTGCTTCCTCAGTTCAGCGAGCTCCAGGGGTGCCATGTGATAAGGTGCCATGGCAGGAGGTTTGGCACAGGGTTCCAGTTCAATGTGGTGATCCACATCTCACTTTAGTGGAAGCTTCTTTGGCAGCTCGGAAGGCATGACGTCCTTAAACTTGGTAAGGACCGCCTGGATGGGTTGCGGCAATGTTGGAGTTGGTGCTGCTACGTCTTCCCCGTCGCTCAACTCCCTTATGGTAGCTACGCAGCTTGGACCCGTCTTGAGACCCCGCTTGAATTACAAGGCAGAAATCATCGATGGTTGAGACTTCTCTTTGCGCTTCAAGGGGACTACTCAGATCTTGTGAGCATCGACGACCACAAGAGATCTTGAGGCAGGAACGGGAAAAGCCAAGACTTCACTAAAAAATGCAAGACCTAGCACCAGCTTAAAGTCGTCCATGGGAACAACGGTAAAGTCCATCTTACCGGTCCATTCGCCAATTTGGACGGCTACTCCGTGCGCTATGCCTTGGACAGGCTTTGCTTCCTAGTTTACTGCTTTGATGGTGCCAATTCCCTTCATCAGTTTGAGGCCTAGTCGGTTGGACTTTTGCACATCCATGAAGTTGTGCATTGCCCCTGTATCTAGCATCACACAGGCTGCTTTGCCGTTGATGGCAACGTCAGTGTACAACAATCCCTTCTCCTTAGGGACTGCTGGGGAGGTACATTTTAAGAGATTACCCAATCGTTGGATAGATCCCATGTCGGCTTAGGGCTCTTCGTTGGCCTTCTCCAGGTTGAGTACTGTCATCATAGCATTCATTGCTTTACGTTGGGGGTAGTCTATCACCCAATGTGGTCCGTCACAAATGAAACAGGGACTAGGGGGATTAGTTGAGTTGCGCTTACCCGCAGACTTCTTCTCATGCTTGGGACGGCCACCTGAGGGTCACTGCTGTACACCCTCGTTGCGGCCAAGATCCTGCTTCTTCTGCCCGATCTTCTCTCCCCCACTTTTGCCAGAGTTTGGCTTCTTGCTCTTGGAATGGGCAGAGTAGTCGACGAAGGTCTCGGCAGCAGCAATGGCAGCATCTAAGGTCTGCACATTACGCCTTTCTAGCTCGACTCTCGCCCAATCCTTCAAGCCGTCTTTAAAGTAAAAGAGAAGTTCCCTGTCGGACATCTCAATTTCAAATATAAGGGTAGTAAATTCCTTAATGTAGTCAGAAATACTACCTGTCTGATATAAGCGACACAACTTTCCCCTTGCTTCACTATCTGCATTGTGGGGCATGAAGTACCTACGTAGTTTAGCCTTAAATTGCTCCCAAGTGTCGATGACGCACAAGCCTTTCTCCCTCTTGGAGTGCTTTCGTCTCCACCAGAGTTGCGCAGCATCTCTTAGGAAGATTAGGGCATTGCCTACCTTGGCAAGGTCATCAACAACCTCCATGCCCTCAAAGTACTGCTCAAGACCGAACAGAAAGTTTTCCATGACAGTGGCGTTGCGTGTGCCGTTGTACATGGCAGGTTTCAGGACCTTCAAGCCATGCACTGCCGTGGCGCTAGTAGTGACAGCTGTACTAGCTGTGAGTGAGCTGCTTCGGCACAGCGAATCCATCTCCTTATGGAGGTTGTGAATCTCTCCTTCAACGAATTCGCATAGACTGGACAAATCTTGGTTTAGGGAGCGTAGTTCTCCCCTAAACGAGCAGCCAAACTCTTCGATCATGACTTTGGCAGCCCACGTGATCTCTGCATTCTCATGGATCAAGTTGTCAACTTGATCGCTGAGGTCGCCCACAACGGAGCTTATATTGGTGACGCTCCTTTCCAAACCACCAACACGAGAGTCCATGGTTTCCTTTACTGGAGCCTTGGACTTGCCATGCTTGGCTGGAGCACACTGCTCCTTACACCCACGAGGTTGTTGCCCCGCTTGTTGCTCCTCCACAGTAGTCGCAACAAATCCTTCTTCGCTTGCCATGCTTGTTGTCTCTACAAATAACAAACAAACAGGTTGTACCTAAGGTTTGAACCGTTACTTTGATACTACCTGTCACGAGGTTAGGCTTTGTACTTGCTAATCTGTGCGGCACTTAGTCGATCTTGCGTGCAAAGATGAGCTAAGTAAGCCTTGAAGAGTTTGAGAGAATCAATGGAAAGCGTTGGGCGGCAAGTAAGGACTTGCAATTACTGTATGAAGAGAGAAAGCACAAGAGAGCTTTGCAAGTGAGTTTGTATTGAGTATGCAAAGGTGTGTTTACAAGTGAGAGGAGTGGCCTATTTATAGTTGCTCCCCCTCCTCAATGTGTGGCTACAAATGACTATCTAGAATATTTACAATGAATGTTCTAGAGAGAGCATCTAAGAGGATCCTTCAAGAAGGTTCTAGGTGAGTGTCTTTGCTGGACTTTGTTGGAAGTCTCTAAATGGGGCTCTTCCAGACACTTCAACACTCTTCTACGACCTTCTGCTTGTTGAATTTGGGCTGCCAAGGGGGCTAGGCAATGTTGGCAGCCCGCAGAGGCTTAATTTGGCCCCCAATATATGTCTTCTCACTTGCTAGGCGGGTTGGACTTAGTGTTCACGTGACATTACACACATATTTAGGGTGATCTTGATTCTAAAAACCCATTGGTTGATTCATGTAGATTTCTCAATCCAATTCCCCAAGCAAGAATGCATTCTTCACATCCATTTGCCACAAGTTCCAATCTTTGCTCGCTGCAAGTGCAAGTAAGACTCTAACAGTAGTAAGCTTTGCAATTGGACTAAAGGTTTCATCATAATCTATTCCATATTGTTGAGAGAAGCCTTGAGCCACCAAACGAGCCTTATGTCTCTCAATTGATCCATCCATGCGACGCTTTATCTTATGAACCCATTTGCAAGAAATTGGCTCAACATCTCTAGGCTTTGGCACAAGCTCCCAAGTCTGATTTCATTCTAGTGCAACAATTTCTTCTTCCATAGCTTTGGTCCACTTTAGATACTAAACTACTTCCTTAAATGTTTCTAATTCTCGTACACTTGATTCTTCTAGTATGGTTGCATTGGCATATTTAAGATTCGGCTTCCTAATCCTTGTTGACCTTATGAGCAAAGTTGTCATGGTCTCAAACACTTGTGAAAGATAACAATGACTCTTAGATAATGGCAAAGACTCCTAAAAGATAGTAACGACTCCTAGAGAATGGTAAATACTACTTTTGATAATCCCATAAATGAAGTGTCACATGGCTGGTGATGTAATCTTAATAGACACAACATACAATATATGTATTAGTCATAATACTTTAATTGAAAAATGTACCAAAAATGAAATCTTTATTGAGAGATTAAAAAATATAATTTATATTTGTGACATGAGTGGTTGCTTGTTATTGTGAAATAAAATTGGTTTCGTAAGATTTTCCCTTGTTAGTGACTTTAGTCTTTTTATTTACACTTTGGTCTTCTTCCCACCTAGTATTTTTTTTTCTATTGAGAAAAAATTGTTCTAATAAAAAAATTTCAGAAAATTAAATGTGTTTTACTAATATTCCAACTATAATTTGTTAAACTAAAATTGGATCCTAAGTTCTATTGTGTTTAGATGTTATCATGTTAACAGTTAGTTGACAAGTTGGGCTAGTTTCTTGTTTTTAAAATATATATTAAATATTTTTTTTATATTATA